>CALSBW010011330.1:2421348-2444369 GCA_943590975.1 Lindbergichthys nudifrons
TTTTGTAAATGATTACATGTCTTATTTAGCACAGACTATGATCCTATACATTAGTACCAGCTCCAACAAGGCATGTAGGACAGAGAGTGAATATACCTACTATACAGAGATGCTGCATGAGAAAACCAATGTGATTTTGGAATATTATACAATGTAAATCTATTCTAGTAGACCTCAACAATGGAATTATGATCAGTAGAAATGGCCAAGACATGGGACCTTTAACCAATATCATTTTGCACCAACCTCTAACTGTAGATTGTTTTTTATGGAGAGTTTTCTTTTTTTCTTTTATTGTTGTGCCAGTAAACACATTTGAGCAGACCAAATACAAATAATTGCTGAGGGGCGGTTTAAAAGGAACTGGTCCTGGATAGTACTCGCAGAGGTTAACCCCAAGCCTGTTTTTCAGGTCTCAGTGTCGAAAATGACATGCCCTGAACAAATGACTATATTTTCACTTCTAAAAGGGGTAAATTAATAATCTTTTTTCTCAAAGCAATGATACACCTGTGAGTTGGATGTAGAAAAGTCAGAATCAATATAGATGTTTTTATTTAAAAATAATTTTTTTTTTAATTCAGATTGAACATAGCAGAGGTGGGACCAAGTAATTGTTTTGCAAGTCACAAGTCTCAAGTCTTTGCACTCAAGTCCGAGTCACGTCTCAAGTCAGGATGGGCAAGTTCAAGCCAAATCCAAGTCCTAAACTTTTAAAAACCGAGTCTTAAACAAGTCATTATGTGCTTTTCACCAAATGTAATGACATCCATCAACAGAATAATACTTAAGAATCAAACTGCTCTTTATTAGTCACATTAATAATTTTAAAATTCATTTTCTCTCTGCTGGTAAAGTAACGTGTTTTTTTCTATTTTAAGAGGGATCAGTAAGGTTGGCAACTGTGACGGTTTGATTCAGAAGGAATTTAATTGTTAACCTGTTAACCTCGAAAATGACATGCCCAAAACAAATGACTACAACTTAACTTCTAAAAGGGTTATATGAATAATTTCTTTTATCAAAGCAAGGTTACATCTGTGAGTTGGATTGTAGAAGTGTCAGAATCAATATAGATGTTTTTTATTTTAAAGAAAATTCAGATTTTACATAGTAAAAAACTGTAAATTATAGTGTCCGTCCAAATATTCTTTTTTACTTATAGTGAAAACTACCCTTGGGTGATGGGTTAGTAGACTAAAAGCTTTAGGAATCCAAAGTACAACATATAAGTACCCTGTATCAAGATTGATGCAAAACAAGTCACATTTGACCTTTTTAGAGAGATTTAGCAAAAAGAAACCACTTCTGGGGTCATTTGGGTGGATTTTCCATATCTCTGGTCCCCCTTGCTCGATTTTGATGGTTGACACCTCTTTCTGACCGTTAGAGCCAATAGAATCGAAGGGGGAGTCCCCCACACACACAAGTTGTGAAGAGAAAAGGTGGGGGCTTCGCGCATGTAATTTTGCATCAGAGTGGACCTATCTCTAGCTTTGACATATAGAAACGGAAAAGCAGTTTTAATGCTTATGGATTATCAGAAATCATTTCAAAGGGACACAGACACATTAGATTAACCTATGGATTAACTTCAGCAGCGTTTTTATCGTTGTAATGCCATTGAAGACCACTTTGGAGAGACTACAGAGCCAAGGTAAAAATGTTAGCATTTTTAGCTACCTAGCGTCACCTGTTTTGATGTCCGTTTTTGCTTATAACTTTGCAAATACGTATAATTCAGTGGTAATGTCGGTGTCAATCGATTCTGTGTCACCTCACGATGTGAAATGATGTGTTGGATGTGGTGAAAAGATAAATAAAAATAAATAAAAATGATCAGTTAGATGAGTTTCTTCCCGTTACATGGATATAAAACATTCATAGTTTTATTAAATGAACATGCCCTCAGACACTGTTTCCTGCAAGATGTTGCGGCAGTACCCCGGTACCGGGGTCTCTCGGGCTTAACAGGTTAATGTTACTTCATGTTAAGGCTGATAAAAATGACAAGGCTAAGCCGGCTGTAATGCTAACTAATGTGCTTGCTACTAGCTAGGTAGCTAACTTGATCCAGCCACTCCTGGTCCTTTCATCAGTCGGGAAGCGAAAGAACGAGCAAGACCCATTGCTGGTATGATTACAACCTGTTACAAAGCACACAGGCACCTTGTTAAAGTTATCTTATCTTAGCTATCTTTTATATTTAGTGGAGGAAAACAATTATGACATCAGTTATGACATCACTTACTCGACTCTGGGATTTGTAGTCTTTCTAGTTGTGTATTTTTTATAGACTTATATTTCAACAGTTTTACGACAAACTGTGACTTTTTTTACATGGAAATTATTTTTTAAGATTGACAAACATCATATGTGTAATTCATGGCACAATTCAAACGGGATCGAAAGATACGTTTTCTCTCGCCATTGACTTCAATACATAATTTTTCCGAAATAAGGTCCCATGTGTTCCAGCGGAAAGGGAGGGACTTCGCCTCTCTATAGAATCGAGGGGAAGTTCCTAAATCCATCTAAACATTACCATTGGTGAATGAGAGTGAGAGTGACAGAATAGCTGTAGATAGGTCTGTTGGGACTGGCAGTAACCCTGCTTTTGTGTTCCTACCAAACACATTTAAAAAACGTTATAACGAACATAGGTTAAAGAGGCCCTACTACATGCTAGCAGACAGTCAAAAACACACAGTTACAATCCTACTGGTAAGAAAGAGCACTGAGTTGATCACTGTAAAATATCCAGTAAATTGTGAGTAGTGTGGTTAGGGAGAATGATCAGGCTGAGTCATTGAGCAGAATAGTTTGACTGGAAATGTGAATGTAACGGGATTAGTGGTGCATTTAGGCAGGAGGGCTCGATGAACTCTAACTGGACTAACTGGATGACGCATGCTTCCATCTCGCATACCTGCATTCTTTCAGTGATTCAAAATGTCTTTATATGTTTCTCGAGGGCACCATGTTGTCTCTGTTATGTATTATAAATGTGACAGTGCATCGCTGATAGGTAGGGGACATCATTATGACTGGCTTCAAAGGGAAAAGGGGAAAGGGGAAAAACAACATGTCTCGCCTTTGAAATACAATTTCACAGGCGGTCAAAAGAGAAACCCCTTAACATCAGCGAACAGAGACATTTTAATCATCATATCCCCGTCTCATATCTCTTGTCATGTATAGCAGATAACATTAATAGAGATGGCAACAGCTGCCACCCAGGGGTATGATGTCGAGCGTGCGCCCTCAAGCTCGTTGAATACACAGGGTTAACAGAGTGTGACAATACGAGAAATGAAGAGCAATGAATGTGACTTCAAAGCATGAGGCAGACATACGACCCTCAATTACGGAGAAGGGGCGAATGTCTGAACGGGACCAGAATGCTGCTGGTGGCAGCGGTGTAACACAATGGCTGTGTTTATTTATCCACTTTTTTCAAACCCTCTTTGATAAAATAGGACTTTAAATTAAAAATGAATACAATAATGGTCAATTGGAGATTCTGCATTCATCTTTAAAGATTTTAAAATATCTATGTTTAACATTTAAATTAGGGCTGTCAAGTTAACGCGTTAATAACGCGCAAAAAAAAATTAACGCCACTAATTATTTTAACGCGATTAACACGTGTGCATTTGTTGTCCTCGGCCGCCCCGTAGTTTCAGACCGCATCGAGTTTAAAATACCATCTATACAATCCAAGCACACTGCTGATGCCGACAGCCCCGCTCCTGCCACCCACTTGCGGCAGACCACACTTGAAAGTGTGCGGGGGAGACGCCTAGACACGTTTACGAGCAGCAAACTTTCAACAAAGATCGCTAAATGGGTGGCTACAGGTTGCAGGCCAATTAACATTGTGGAGGACGAGGGGCTGCGTGATATAATTCGGGTCGCATCCAAAGACTGCACTTATGAATTGCCTTCCAGAGCCACCACTGTGTCGAAAATACACAACTTGTATGAAGTCCAAAAAGCGAAAGTAGAGGAGGATTTAAGAAAGACTTCCACAGTTGCGCTCACCGGAGACTATTGGACTTCACTCAGAAATGACAGTTACCTCGGGGTCACAGTGCATTATTTTGACCCACAGTGGGAACTTCAGTCTCATGCTTTGACAGTTATGAAAACAGAGGACCGGCATTTCGCCGACACACACACATACGCACACGCACACACACACACGCATGCGCACACGCACACACACACACTTTGTATTGTATTATTGTATTGTATGAGAGAGGTTCCAGGTTGAATTGAGGCGAATATTTGTAATGTTCAGAGGTTGTTGTGTTTAATATTCATGAGAATATTTGTCATTGTTCAAATGATAATAAACAAACATTTGCATAATTTTATTTATTTTTTATTTAACCTTTATTTAACCAGATAAAAGCATTGAGATAAAATCTCATTTTCAATGCTGACCTGGCCAAGAAGGCAGCAACGTTACACATAACACATAACACAAACATATAAAATACAGAGAACATAACTAAGAAAACAAAAGACGAAAAAGCAGTCACTACATTGTGCACATTAGGACAGTAAGAAAAGTACACTACTTATTACTGCAAGAGCAGCTGGTGGTGAGGACTTCAGACAACTTCAATTTAAAGCATGCTATTGAGACAAATGCCCTCAGTTTTAGGCTTGATTGAAGGTCATTCCAAGACCAAGGACCATAATAAAAAAGACTCCTTTTGCCAGCCTCAGTCCGCACAGCAGGAACCTGGAACCGTATCCAGGCACTGGATCTGAGGTTGTAAGAGTCACAAACTGGGGCAAATCTGGCACATATGGAGTGGAAGCTTACCTAAAATGGCTTTATACATTAATAAAAACCAGTGCTGCATCCTACGCATAGTAAGTGAAGACCATCCAGTTAGGCTATACAGTGTGCAATGATGAGTCCTATAGGGTGCATTTGATATATAACGCAGTGCAGCATGGTAAAGTGGGTCAAGTTTGGCCAAAACAGTGGGACAGGCAAATCTATAAATGCTATCACCGTAGTCAGATAAAGCATATTTGTCCACTCATATGTTGATAAGAGTATTCAAAACTTGAAAAATATCCCTCTAAGGTACATTTAGAACAGATAAAAAATGTGCGATTAATCGCGATTAACTATGGACAATCATGCGATTAAATATTTTAATCGACTGACAGCCCTAATTTAAATACATAGAATCACAGAATCCGGATTAATGCCAAGTAGGTTCACACATAATCAAAGTGTCCCTATTATGCTGATTTTCAGGTTCATATTTGTATTGTGTGCTTCTACTGTGAAATATTTACATGCTTTATTGTACAAAAAGTGTTTTATTTTTCTCATACTGCCTGTGCTGCAGCGCCTCTTTTCACCCTCTGTCTGAAACCAGAGCCAAGTCTGATCTGATTGGTTAGCTGGCAGCTCTGTTGTGATTGATCAACCTGTTAGAGATGTGTCCAAAATGTTCCACCCCTTAGGCTTAGACTATCCCGTACAATGTGTTTCAGGGTTAGGCAATAGAAGTTAGTGTTACATAATGATGTCACAATGTCCAATGAATGTGCAAAGGTTCACAATACGCAGTTAAAAGGAAGAAGTACATATAGTCCTTAAGATGTGTGGTATTGTAATCCATACTGACAGGAGTAGAAATGTTAATTTAATGTGTAGTGTCTATAAGAGGAGTTGAGATCCATGTTAGTGTTATTTGTCAGCATTATATTTGCTTACACTTAGACAGGAAGTTAAGGCTCTGTTAAATGTGTTTGTTGGGGGGGGCTATCATTTATCGATGTTAAAACCTTTTACAGAATGTTGCACCTTTAATCTGTTTAACATATTTTGCAACAACTAAATCCTGCTTGCATTAAGGCACTAACAAATGGGTACAAATTAAACACCACAGGCCAGACCTTTGACCCTGATGGGGGCTTTTGATCATCTTTTATAGTTGGCCAGCAGATCGCCAATGGCAAGGACATTTAAACAACCAAATGCAATTCTTGAAAATATGCTGACAACAAAAACACACATAAAAGAAGATGGGTAAATGAGGCAGGTCAGACTCTAAAAATATATATTGGTACTACGGGAGTTTCTCCCCTTAACAAATAAGCCTCAGTGTATTCACGGTAATAGACAGAGCCCGGGAAAATTCAGAGACAGTGTGAAATTATTATGAGAGCACCAGAAAAGAAGTATAGTATTTCGAGCCTGCAAATCCCTGGCCACCCTTTTCCATTTCCATGGACAGTAAAGATATCTGCCATGCATGTGAACCGCCCAACATTACCACTTCACCTTGATATCTCTTCATTTCATTAATACCTTTATTAAAAGGTGTAGCAGTGTCTCTGCATGAGTCACAATAATCACAGCATTACTTCTTGTTTCTGCCCTGAACCCCTCTGTTCTCTGGCAATTGTGGCCATGCATCTCTCCTCCCTGTTAATCTGTGGACTCGCTCTCTGGCTGTGCCTTAATGGGGATTTTCAACTGTGACCAGGGCAGAGGCCTCAGATTTCACACTTCTGTCAGCCAACGTTACAGCATTCCTAATAACTGTCTCACTTGCAACAGACACTCACGGCAGCTACTGTATATATATATTTTATAGAGGTAAGATGTGGAGGCCAGTAACAATTAAATTAGCCATGAGGATTTAGAGAATAATGGAGCCCAGGGTTTATATACAGTATGTGTCACATGTGAGTTCTCCCATATCAAAGGTGACATTGAATTGATTCTTCATACAGTAAGGACTGCAAGAATATGGCAATGTGTATCGTAAGAAATAATATATTATATAATGATATATATCCGGTCTTCTCTGTGCTTTATAAGGTGTTTAGTTGCTTGTTTTTAGTTCATGTTATTCTCTGTATGTATTAAATGTGTTTTTTCTTATGTCCAAATGCATTGTAAGTCTTTCTGTTTATTATTATTATTATATGGTGGTACTGTAAGCAATATATATATAAAAATATATATATATATAGCGATTCTCTATTTTGATATTTTCTCCCACCCCTATTCTATAAAACATAATCCATCACTGATTTATTGCTTGTAGTTCATTTCTGATACATCCTGCCGTTCACTCCTCTCACACAGTCATTCATAATTGCCTTGCTGTCATTGTCTGTGGCTGTCAATCACCTGCATTGTTATCATCTTGCTGCTGTCTCTTTTAAAATACAATTCTCTCATGGCCTTTCCAACATTCATTCTTCATCAGCTTCATCAGCCTTCCTGTCTCAGTGGAATCATCATCTACCTCCATCACCAGAGCCTGGAGTCCATGAGGGGATTTATCTTGATACAGACACTCTTAGATTACAAATCTCCTCGTGGAGTCTAATCGCCAAATACTTTCTGTCAAGCCTTTTATAATCACATATAATCTGTTATAATAAACAATTATCTTTTCTTCATTCCCTCGTCTCTGGGTATTTAGAAATGTCTTTGTGTCCTTTTCAAATTTATCCCATCATGTTTCGTATGAGAGCAAATGCACGTTGTTTACAGATACTTTCTGTTGCAGAAAAAAAAAGCATTTGTTCATTAGAAATGGCTTCTTACCGCAAGTCAATAAACTATATTGCTTCAGTTACATGGGTCAAATCCTATTTTTCCTCCTGTCTTGGCAAGATAATCAATCACCCTATTATTATCTTCTATTAAAATGAAAATGGAAACCAATTCACAGACTCTTATTCTCTATCACTTCAGTTTATAATTACCTTCAGTTCTCTTAACTTTCAGTGACTGAGTGCAATGATCATTGTTTTTATAAGAGTACCGCCTTCCTTTACATTATGTATTAATTTATATGTAATCTTTAATGAAACAGCAGCCAAGTCTGGATCATGCTCACATATTGTTTCAGATCAGTTACCATCTGTCTGTTCCTCTACTATAAATGTTGAAGAGAATTTCTTAAAAAAGAAGAGGAATTATTTTCGAATCCCTGATGATATCCCTAATTAAGCTGAATCAATATTAACTGATCTTTCGCAGCACATGAGCAATCACATATGCTGGATACTTCAAAATAAAAAAGAAGTCCGGAGTGTAAAACTCATCAGCATTATGGAGGCACTTAAAAAGGGCCGGTTGTAACTTTAAGGCTATTTAAATATTGATATTCTTTATCACATTACATAACTGCCTCTGCATTTGATTATTATTAGCTTTTGTGATAACTTAACATCTCTGAAAGCAGAATTCTAGGGATATAATTGCATTTAATTGGAAGCAAACTTTTACTTTTTTACTCCACTACATTTATTTAACTATTTCTATTTACTTTGCAGGTTTTAACTTTAAATCAAAAATATGAATCATCTAATGAATTATAAGGGATTGCCATACCTATAAAAGGTCATTCAAAATAAGCTCACCCTTTAAGAGCTGCACAATTAAATTGATATACAAAATAATTGGTCAATTATTAGAACCCTGAGAAACATTATAGATTAGAAAGCTTGGTTGAATACTACATTCTGATTGATCAATTTGGACATTCCAGAGGTCTGCTACTTTTCGCTAAAAGACCATTGGAGTACGATCAAGAGACTATGTGCAGTCATATCAATGGGCAGAAAGAAGCCCAGTAAATATAATGTCAGCTGTGGGCGACAAACATTAGTGTTCAGACAGATAGGAAGTAAACACAAACATGAACCGGGTATGGGCTCTGGCAGTGTTTAAAGACTTTAATAGAAAAGATAATGTGAACAGTCACTGCCGTTCCAGCCAATGCCCTGGAACAGACTCTTTTTTCATAATGGAAGCAATACGCTCATTGTCAAATCAATAAAATAATTTTGAATCAACATTGTGAGTCAAGTCTTTGGTTGATATAGTATGTAGCTGTGTAAAAATCAGGATAATGTGCAGCTAGGTCGGTCATTAATGAAAAAATTACGCAAAGCATATTGTCGCTTACTTATAGCCATTCTGCATAATATTCTGCTTAAAGGTCTCCTGTCATGCAAAATGCACTTTTTGATGTCTTTTATACATAAATATGTGTCCCCGGTGTATGGAAGCAAACAAGAGACAGAATGATTTGAATTTTATCAGACACCGAATTTTTTGCATTGAAAAAAATTACTTTGAAAATCATGTATCCAAATTCTTTTGCTCCGAATTTACCTATGTGAAATAAAAATCTGAAATATCTTGATACGCAATTTCAAAAGCTGAATTTCAATGTATTTATTTCAGTGTTCACAAATTCAGATCTAAAAATTCAAGTTAAAAAAATTCTAATGGTCAAATTCGGTGCCCAAAATTTCGAAGGAGCATCATCCGGGCTACCCAGACAGGATAAGCAATCGAGCCTGAATGCAATCGAACCAACTTCTGGCCTATCAGAGCATGGCTTTGTCAGTCATGTGATCAAAACAACCCCATTTGTTTTTTTATTATTGTTATTACCCATGCAAGAGTTGACTTAACTTTTGTAGTTGGAACTAATTTTGAACAATGAGCTAACTAATGATTACTTTCATAATGGTTTAATGTGCTGATAGTGTAGTGGAAAAGAGATAATGGTTTAAAAACATGTTACTAAAACAAAATCTCTTGTTTTGGACTGACAATAATGATTCAAGAAATAGTAGATAAAGAAATACACACACATCAATCTGTGTGCATTTGTTGTGGATGGAACACAACAAATGGTGCTCTTACCTGTGATGCCTCCTCCAAACATTATAACCAGACTGTATCATTCAAACTATAAGTACCAGTTCTAGCTACTTGACTTTAGACAAACAATTCAAAAGACAAAATCAACACAATTTATTGAAAGACCAATCTTTATTTTAGGGTGCCTCTTCTTTTTTTCTTTTTTTATTAAACCCTCAGATGTGAGATATTAGTAATACAGTAGTAGCATTGTCAATCTAAAAAACTGAGCAACTCAACAGTTAACTTTATATTTCTTATTGTCCAAAGCATCTATTACACTATTGTTTCCCCTCTCATATTCACAGGATGGGTGATTAGAGACTTTGGGGGAAACCTCAGCTTTATGAACGTCCTGTCTGTTGGTTTGGCCGGAGAGGGCTGAGGGTCTTTCCCATAGACTCCCTGCGAGGAGGACCAGGCCTGAGGGAGGAGGACCTGCACCAGCTGCACCTACAGAACCTAGCCCATGCTGGGCATAGCTGTTACCACCTGCACAGGCCCAGTCTGTCACTTTATTTGAAAAAATGTATTTACTTAATCAATTAACAGGTTAACATTTAGTGTAACAAAAAAAATGGTGATGGTTCATCCTTGATAACTTTTAGTTCACATTTCAATAAATTGTATTTGTATTTGCACTCCTTTTGTCCGTTATTCTTACTGAAAATGTTAAATTACACATTCGCATCTGACTGAAGATTGGCACCATTTATTTGTGACGTTGCAAACTCTGCGGTACAAGGCACAAGTATTGTGAAGCTCATAAAGTGAGGCAAATGCATTTTTTTAGCCAAACTTTATAGGCCTGACAATAATCACACTGTCTCTGAGGTGCAACATAAAACACACGGTTTCTTGTGTCCCGTGGACTCGCTTCCTCTCTTGTTCTCTCCTCTCCTCTTATCAATGAACTGTTGTCATAATAAAGATTGTCCTATATTTTGTACATAGCTGTCTCTGTATTTATTGGAAGGTTCGGACAAAGTGGTAGTGTTTCCTGCCACACCTGAGGGAATCCAACATATATTACACTACTCTTAAAGGGCTGAAATATAGGGGTGTGAGGCATGGCTAGAATGGGTGATATGTTTGGTATTTGGAGCGAAACACTTCATAGACATGTGTTTTTTATATTTGCATATATCTGAGACCTATAATACATGCCTAACAATAATAGGAGACCTTTAAAGGTCCCATGTCATGCTTTTCCGGTTATTACCCGTCCCCTTGTGTGTTATGAAGGTTTTTATGCATGTAAACGGTCTGCAGAGTCACAAACCCTTAAAGTACACCCTGTAGGGAGTAAAACTCTAACACAGAAAATACCTCCCCAAAACGCCTCGTTGGAGATTTCTAATTTACTTCCTGGGTATCGCTACGTAGGGATACCCAGTAGCCACGCCCAGAGCTATGACGCACCCTCTGCCAGCCTTTCACAAAACAAAGCTTCCCAAACCTTTCAGCGATTCATGCCGGATATGTACAGCGTAGGGCACTGAAGAACGATGCTGCTCCTACTTTGTTTGGACCAGCGGGAGTTCGGGTACACAACCTGTAAGTATTCATTGTTTGTGTATTTATGATGTTTAAAAAAAACAAGATACTGAATCTACCTTGACTGTTTAAATGGGTTAACGTTTTTCGGGCTACTACTTTGGGATCGCGGAGAAATGCTCTCCGCAGACCCATTCTCACAGCGTTATAAACCTTTTTCTTATTCAATATCAAGCCACACTTATTGTTTTTACTTCAGCTGTGCATGTTTGTGTGTGCTCAGGATGAGTTTCGCTTGTTCTCCTGTATCGCCGACACGGAAGCCTCGCAGCTCCTCGCAGCTCCTCACAGCAGCTGCGAGGAGCTGCGAGCAGCAACGAGCCTCTCAACGTCGCGACCAATCAGAGCACACTGGGCTCACAGGGTGGGTGGGGCAGGAGCTCCAACAAGCCGTTTAGGACAGAGAGTGAATACCGGTGAATACACATACTTTACAGAGATGCTGTATGAGAAACCAATGTGAGTTTGGAAAATTGCACAGTATAAATCTATTTTAGTAGACCTCAACAATGGAATTATGATCAGTAGAAATGGCCATGACATGGGACCTTTAAGTCAAATATCTGAGTTCTTCTTCCATTACTGGCCTTAAGAGATACACAAATTGCCAACGCAATTCCCGCCCTGATTGCGGTGCTGATGTAATCACCTAGATTGACCTGCTCCCGGTGACTTTGTCTCTTCTACTCCCTGTCAACACTTTATTTTTTCGCCTGAGCCGAGTGGCAGCTACTTTGCGTTCTGCCACATGCTTGTCAGCGAGCAGAGACTTGCAGTGTCAATATCTCTTAGTCCCAAGCAGATACACATCTAAAGGGCAGCACTGTGAGCTTGGGGGGTTAATCAATTTGATCTGACCCTAATTTATACACAGTAAATAATGAACTGGCTTCACTGTATTAAACATTAACAGAGAAATCATTGAGCGATGGGGCGGGGTGGCTTCAGGTCAGCCATGGTGGGAATTTATTTGGCTTTTATAAGCTTCGCAAGTGACTTAGAGCAGCGGGTTTCAAAAGGGAGGCCAGCAAGTCCCTGTAGGAGCAACATGAGCTCAACCCGGTATCACGGCAAGACGTGAACATGTGACGATCTACCATGCTGGGAGACGTGAATATGTCACGGTTTCGTCCCTTCAAACGTGACAGTTACACGGTATTGTTAAAATGGCCCAACCAGTGGAGAAATACCCGGAAGTGCCAAGCAAATGGTCTACCGCGCCTATTGGTCGGTTTTTATTGTCAAAGTGAGATGTTTTTAATTTATTTTTTAATCGTCACACTTGATTTCGCCGATGTTCTTGTTGCCCTAGCTGGTCGTCACCTCTTTTAGCAGAAACAAAGGCTACATTAATGTATTAAATCGATGTTAATCCATGTGTGTGGATCATAGACTGGTGTGGATGTGGAATTAACGGACGTGACGCTGTGCGATTGCGTTGCCAGGCAACGCAATCGCACAGCGTGTGTAATGTGGTGATTGACATTATTCACCCACGGATCTATGGGTTAGGGGTATTGTTCCGCACGGACATTTTAGTTAACCGGACTTACTGTTGATGTGAAATCCGAAAAAAAATACGTTATACACCATAACGGTGCACAGCTGATATAAAATGACTTGTCATTTTTAAAGATATTACTGATTTTCTTTGAATATAAGATTGTAAATACTGAGTTGAGAGAATAGTCAGGGGATTTGGGTGATGGGAGACACATCTATGGATTCAGAATTTCAATAGCTTACGGTTAAATGACGGATATACCTTTCTGTCTGTGATGTTTTACAAATCAGATATTAGAAGTAAAACATGTGAAATATTATAGCAATATCCTGTACAATTATGTGAAAACATGAATAAAACTACACATCTTCAGATGTTATACATACACAAGTGTCCTACACTAATAATACAAAGTTATTATGGCTGTGTGTACCTTGTGTGCACCGCCTAGTGGTTAAAGCACGTTATTGAATTAGTTGTGTATGATATGTCTATGAACCTTAGAAAATCTTGAAATCTTGAAAGGGATATGCAAAATAGCCATTATATACAGTCTTTAATGAACTATTAGTAGAGAATAACGAGTAATGAATATACTTTATAGGGATCTGCAGATAAATGTTTAGTCTTCTCAAGCAGCAACTATCAAATATCTCTCCTGATTGTTGGCACTTGACGATCACCTTTCCCTGAATTGTACTCAGGTGTAACTAAAGCCTGATTTAAGGGTTGTTTATATTTCACATCATTAATCAGAATCTGCAAAGTAACTAAAATAAATGTAGTGGAGTAAAAATTCCAGGTTAACCTCTGAATTGTAGTGGAGTAGAATTGCTGTTTTGTTTAGTAATGGATATTGAATATGGAATAAAGGTTTTGACAAGACCTGGTGTAACAATAATCAAAAAGGACATTAAAAGAGCTCCAGATGTCAATGATCTAAACAAAACAGCACACCTGAAATGTATATTTAAATACTTTATTAAGGTGAAGTGAATTAGTTTTTTCTGTATGTTTTTCAAATCAGTGTTATACAGTAAGTGTCATAGACAGTGTTACATTGCTATTATTATCCTTAAAATATATGTAAAACAAAACCACTTATGATCTTTTTATTTGAGTGGTTTACTAATGACAGTTAATTCTGTTTCTGCTATTGATGGTTTTATTTTTGTGAAAAATAATCAAATAATTAATTTAATAACGTGCTTTAACCACTAGGTGTCCCTTTCTATCAGCTGTGCACCGTTATGGTGTAAACACAGCCTATCTATCAATTGGATCAAATATAAAAGTCAGCCGAATTAGTATTGATACTGCAAGGAGACGTATTGTGTGAAAAGAAATGTAAGATGTTGTTTAATTTCTGATATATTTATGATCACGTCACGTTTTCAGTTTTGGCGGCAGTGCTTCCTGTTTGTCCAGAAGTCTTCTCATCAGGGCTCTATAAATACAGAACTACGGCAGATATGTAATATTTAATGCAGCCGAACCGTATACGCAACGCAATCGCACAACGTCACGTCCGTTAATTCCACATCCACACCAGTCTATGATCCACACACATGGATTAACATTGATTTAATACATTAATGTAGCCTTTGTTTCTGCTAAAAGAGGTGTCGACCAGCTAGGGCAACAAGAAAATCGGCGAAATCAAGTGTGACGATTACAAAATTAATTAAAAACATCTCATTTTGACAATAAAAACCGACCAATAGGCGTGGTAGACCATTTGCTTGGCACTTCCGGGTATTTCTCCACTGGTTGGGCCATGTAAACAATACCGTGTAACTGTCACGTTTGAAGGGACGAAACCGTGACATATTCACGTCTCCCAGCATGGTAGATCGTCACATGTTCACGTCTTGCCGTGATACCGGGTTGCATGCATGTCAGAATCTACTTTCCCCTAGATTCATAAACACTCAATACTTTACTTCATGGTGAGATTCTCCAGCACTGTTTTGCACCCACACTGTCAGATACAGTGTCACATAACTGTTATTTTCACATCGATCAAAGGCAGAGCATTTTAGGATCATTTCTAGTTCTAGTCTGGGAATCTTTGAGGGCATAGAATATAGTGTGCAAAGAGGGAGTGATTTCCGACCGAGCCATCGTTTCTTCGGTATAGCCTTTTCTCAGTTTTGACTTGTCATAGCAGGTAAAGCACAGTCAATTGAAAATGCTTCTCCTCCGTCTAAGTGCCCAGCCATGCGGCAAAAGAAGTGTGTGCAATACCAGGGCCTTGGAACAGGCAACATAAATGGAATGAAGCCATCTTTCATAATATTAATAACACAGGTTATTGCAGGTCATAGATTCAAAAGATTTGTTGTAATGTGTACAATAGCTACAGTGGTCGATGGCAATGACATCTTAATTTGCAGGTTCTCCCTACAATGCAGCATACAATATATTTAAGACATAAAAGAAAAAAGAAAAAGCCATAAAGCAGTGCAAGAAAATGTCAAAAAAGAGTAAGATTAAACCTAATGGAAAATTAATGGAAACACATTTGGTAGTAATAGTAATGGAAATAGAGTTCATTTCAAGATGTCCACAAGGTTGAACCACTATTACATAATGGCAGCAACAAGATTGGAGTTTGAATGATGAACATATTAAAATATGATCATACTCAGCCATTTATCTGATTCTGTGGCATCCCCAAAAATATTTAGAGCTCGTTCTGTGGAGGACTAGAAGAAGTTTCCTGTGCCTCATAAGCAATTCATCATTTTTTAAATGGGTGGACCTACAGTCACAATAACCTCTTTAAGAAACTGTGTCAGGATGACATAGAACAGATGGTAAAGTGTGTGTTGGGATCGCCAATGGACTGAAGAAAACGCGTGCAGATCTGATCTAATTGCTTATAATTCAGACTAATAGCCACAGTCAACATGTTTCATTTCACTGATTAGTGGAACAAGCTGGCAACATGCGATACGCAGAGTTTACACTTCCACTGACGACCTGACAGATTGGATGGAGCTCAGGGCTCATGCATGTCATTGATTTTTCAGTGACATGTGAGCAAAATTAGAAAGATGTATTATTCTAGACTTTTACAGCAAAAAGTAAAATGTTTTTTTGTCTCTCACTGTGTTTGGAAGCAACTAAATAAACATTAGGGAGTAGCTTTGTGGCTCTGCCCCAAAACCAACAGAATTAAGTTATCCATGCACACAAATAAGCAGTATCCCATTACAGTATAATAAGATTTAAAATCATATAGTTAAATAATGCTAGGTGATTATATGCATTGACTATTGCAAAATATTAATGAATTCCTTTTGCTTACTATAAAAAATGAAAATGTAGTTATTAAGAATGTTAATTGATAGAAATGAAGAACTTAAGAAAAGAATATCCCTTCCTCTAACCCTTGCTATAGCAGAGTGAATAATAGATTACAAAAAGCTTATTTGTAGAAGAACCCAAACAATGGTTGCCAAAATGTAACAGTAACCGTTGTGCTTTGAAAGTGTGGTTGTATGTTCAGGGGGCTTTTATTGGCTTCTGTGAGAACTGTGTTGCTGCTGCATATTTACAAGATGAAAGGGTAGAGGAGTAGAAAGTCAAATATGAAAGGGTGAAAACCATCACAAAACAAAGCAGCATATGGGGTGGCAGGACATCAAATTGGGTGGTTGGGTATGTTTGACTCATGCGACCTTGGTCCCCAGCTATAATTTAGCATTTCGACCCGCCTGAAATGGCCAGCGCTCACTGTGGAATTGGATTTCTGTGTAATATCAACACAGAGCTTGAAAATATATACCTAAAAGTTGACTTGTTTATGACACTGGAAGTATTCACACTCAAAAGTAAGGACTTTGCACACAGTGGTCACATAGTATTCATATATTGAACTGTGGTTTCCACTGATAAGCAAACAAATTGTGTTCCTGGACCTTATCCCGTGTAGAAAAATAAATATTTTTCCATTGCTTTAGCTGTTTAAGATTCATGGCAGGATCACAGCATTCACTGATATCAGTCTCAAGGCAACATTTCCGCTTTGGTGTATCACCTTTGCCTTTACTGCTACAGTAGCAATAACTGTAGTAAATTCAATTATTGAACAATGGCAGAAAATGTTGTTGGCAGAAGTGCAAACATAGGTTAACACGGCAAACTGGTCCAGCAGATGCTCTCAGTTTTCGACCAATTTAATCACTGTGGTTATGTTGGCAGCACTATCCGTGTTATCAGGGACTTCTCTTCATCTCAGACAGTTATTGAAAACTCACACAAGTGGTTGCAGGCTATCACTTATGGTAGAGGTTGACGGTTTCATCTTCAAAGCAAGCCAAGAAAAAGTCTCCTTGGCATTTTTTTCACCGTCGAAAGTTTCCTTATCTTAAGTTTCTGAAAATTAGAAGTGCTTGGCTTCAGTGAGGACTGACCAAAGTATATTCCTGGGCACATGCCAGGGTACATGTAGCATGACAATGTAAAGAGGGGAAGTAGAGCAGAGCCAGCTTTGGAGGGAAAATCAAGGACGTTTTTAATTGAACCATTTATCATAGCTGTAAAGCTTTCAACACATGTCCAGTTCTATAATCCTGAATGAATACAATTAAAACATTTAAGATAAGTTTAAATAACTTTTTTTTATGCATGTCTAGCCTAAGCAAGGCCAACAACACTCCTCTGTTGGCCAGCCGGATGGCCGCACCAGATAAGCCCTAGATTTGTACTCCCGAGCCAGAAGCCTTGGCCGGCGTTACACGCTTGAACTCAAGTTCTAAATGTACTTGGAAGAGATCAGAGTGAGCCAGGCTGCACAAAGACATCTGTAATGTAGATGAAAGAGGCCAAACATCCAGTGCCCTGACAGGGTTGCAGGCGAAATAAGACAGGTCACACCCTGGTGACAACAATGGTGCTCGTCCAGGCTTTGGATCCATCTCCGTCTTCCTGAGGAACGTTGTCTCCACCCGTCTCATGAGCGGATGTGCCACCAGGATGTCAGAGTGATAAATAGGTCTGGTAACGTGCCTGAAGAAGCTGCCTGCCTGTGTTTTTTGCAAGCAGAGCCTGTCAGATTGAGCTCTGAAGCCAAACAGGCTTGTAGCTACTTGTACAGCAAACATTATATAGGCATATAAAATCATTTTTCAAATCTTGTACAGTCAATGATTTGATCAGATATGAACTGTTTGTTGTATATTATTTGCCAGTGATCAACAAAAGTATGTTTTCTATGAGAAACAGCTAAATATGAACTTGTTGCAAATGTCAGTAATTTTATTCTTTAATCAGCATTATACCAACCCAGTCTCACGGCATTTCGTGTTATAGTCACAACATTTAATATATTGATTCGTGTTCACCAACACGATTTTCCCCTTTTTTTCGTGTCACACAGAACGATTTTAAAAGCAATGTATTTCTATTGGTAGTATGTTTCGTGCCTGCAACACGTCTTTTTGTCCGGTCGGGTCTTGGAAGACCAGAAGCTGTGTGGTTCATAAAAACATGTTCTTTATATATACAGTCTATGGTTCTTACTCAATATCAAGCCACGATTATTGTTTTTGCCGTCAGTGACAGAGTTCCCGTTAGAAAAAATGTGTGCCGGTCACCCTGTCCGTTAGGATTTAAATCTTCCGGACAAATTGGAAATTTCCCGGTCAAAGGTCTTCTTTGTTATTGAGCTTTAAAACAAATTGATAAGAACTCTATATTAAGGATGAAATAATCAAGGCATTCAGATGTATCTTTTATTGAAAAGTGACTTTTAATAAAAGTTCAAACAAGTTCTGCCAATATCGTGCATAACGGAAAATAAATAAATATAGCCTATATTACGCAAGCCATAATATAATAAACAAAAAACCCATGTTCTTAAGCTGTAGGCCTACATATAGTCGGATAAAATAAAACATAATAATTATTATTTGTTCACAAACTAAAAGAGTATAGGCCCGTCGTGAGCATTTTAACAAAGGCTCGCAGCTGCTGACTTGTTATCAAATAGCCTTAACCTGTTTAGCCCTGAGCCTGTTTTTCAGGTCTCAGGCTCGAAAATGACATTCCCAGAACAAATGACCATATCTTCCCTTCTAAAAGGGTTACATTAATAATCTTTTTTCTCAAAGCAATGATAAACCTGTGAGTTGGATGTAGAAAAGTCAGAATCAATATAGATGTTTTTAATTTTAAAGTGGACCTATCATGCTATATTTAAATGATATATTGTAGGGCCATACCTATAAAAGGTATATTTATACGTTTCTATTTTCAAAATACCACACAGATCATGCATTTTAGCCATGCCTCATTTCACTCTATGTGCTGTTTGCTGTCTACGGGTCTGATTCTGCTGACCACGCCCCCCTGCAGGAGAGGGGAGATGTGCTCTGATCAGCTGCTGGGCTGTCAGAAGAGGGGGAGAAAAAGAGATCTCCGTCCTCCGTGTTTTATTATATAGAGTCGTTATTCATTTGTTTTAAAGCTCAATAAATAACAAAGAAGACCTTTGACCGGCACTTTTCAAATTTTGTCCGGAAGATTTAAACTTTAACGGACATCTTGACCGGCGAAACAAACTGAAACTGAAACTCTGCCGGACGGTCCCCTCGTTCCTTGGAAGAGGCGGAGAGGTGGGTGTTTGTCATCTGCTGGTGGACTAACCGGAGAGAATTACAGTGCTTGCCTCGACGGGGAGGGATTGCATTGCAGCGGGAGCAAACGCTTGCCTCGGGGAGGGAGAAAAAAAGCCACAGCAGAGAATAAACAGAAGGGTAACCATGGTAACTATGGGCGGGAAGTCTTCTTCGCTGCTTTTGTGGCAGACTACAGCGCCACTTACAGGCCTGGCATATGTACTATAGCGTCTCCAGCGCTTTCGAGCTGCAATGACCGGCCGTGGCCCAACCCCACATTCCCCTGATAGGTGGAGAGTTGGCCCAATAGCCGTAGCGCTACTGTCCTGACGTCAGGACAGTGTTCAAATCTGGATCAGTTTTTATCAGATCCGTTGCAGCCCCTTTTTTAGAGATTTGGGTATGGAGGAAAATAGAGAGGGTTGTGTTTTCTGACACTTGGTGAGTATAAAAGACGTACAAAAGTGCATTTTGCATGATAGGTCCCCTTTAAAGAAAATTCAGATTGAACATAGTAAAAAACTGTACATTATGGTGTCCGTCCAAAAATTATTTTTTACTTATAGTGAAAACTACCCTTGGATGATGGTAAGGTTGACTAAAAGCTTTATGAATCCAAAGTTAAACATAGAATAATTACCCTGTAATAAGATTGATGCAAAACAAGTGACATTTGACCTTTTTAGAGAGGTTTAGCAAAACAAACTCCACCTCTGAGGTGATTTGGGTGGAAATGGGGGTTTTTACCATTTCTCTGGAACCCATTGGTCGATTTTGGTGATTGACATCTCTTTCTGACCGTTAGAGCCAATAGAATTGAAGGGGAATCTCCCCACTCACTTAAAAGGTAAAAAAAAAAGGTGGGGGCTTCGCGCATGCAGTTTTGCATCAGAGCGAACCTATACTCTAGCTCTGACATCTGGAAACGGAAAAGCAGGTTTATTGCTCATGGATTATCAGAAATCATTTCAAAGGGACACAGACACATTGGATTAACCTATGGATTAACTTCAGCAGCGTTTTTATCGTTTTAATGCCATTGAAGACCACTTTTGACCAGACTATGACACAGGTAAGCCATTGTGGTACACCCCAAACATTTTACAATTATTTGTGTATTTACTTTTATTTATTTTTACTAAACAGTGAATTTATTGTTTTGAAAAGCTCAACATTATCTGTATTTGTTTTGGTGACATTCATATCATTTTATGGTTTATCTGTACTGTTGGAAACAGTAAGGCCCAATCCCAAACCGCCCCCTACACCCTACCCCTACACACTACCCCTCCGTTTGCGCGTTCGCACGGAGGGTCCGCCACATTAAGTGCTGTTCCAAACCAACGAGTGTGGAGCGGTGTGGAGGGGGAGTGGGCTATCAAGCCCTCAAACAGCGAGTCTGCAGCGGTGCTGACTTGAGACCGGTCTCTACCTGACCGGAGTCACGCTGTGTGTGTCCGTCAGGAAACACGCTGTTAAAAAGTAGTTCCAGCAAACATCCACTGATAAACTGCGATGTTAACAACCTCATGATAACCTCATATTTTTTTAACTTAGGATCGTACCTGTGGTTAGTCTAGAAAAAGGTCAATGTGTGCATTTTATTATAAAGTTGTGTATATTTACAGACTGTTGCAAAAACTAAGAAGCTTATAAACATCAGGTTTAAAACTAAAAGAGCTTTACAGAAAAAGTAACACAATGAAAGATGTTTGGAGTTTTATTTGAGTTATTAATTTACATTTTTTGTCTAAGAGATGCTGATTTGAAACCGTTGTTACATACAGTTACGGCATTTCCTGTTTCTGCCGGAGAGAGGGGAGGCCGTCCCAAAGCTTGCCGCTGTATTTACTCCCTCCATCTGACAGGAGGGAGCCTCGTTGAGCTGCGAGTGTGGCTACAGACGGAGTTCACTCTCTCACGGAGGGGTAGGGTCGAGGGAGTGGTTTGGGATTGGGCCTAAGAGTAAGTTGCGCCAAAGTGGAACCTTTGGCAGGTGAGCGGTGACACCTGGGTTATCTTGTTTGTTTGTTTGTAGCCTTTATTTAACCAGGTTAAAAAATCCCATTGAGATCAACGATCTCTTTTTCAAGGGAGACCTGCGGTACATTAGTTACACATAAAAACAAGGGGGGGGACTTCCGCCTTTTCCTCAGACGATCAACCGGATCCTGTGTACAATTATTGCTTCTGCACTTTTCTGTTTTTCACAGGTCAGTACATGATGGAAATGATTGATGTTGGCTTGTGTAAATGAGATGTGATGTTGGAGATGTTTAAGAGAGTGTGTCATAGAGTTTTGAGCATGTTTGACATGGTAACGGTATTTTAAAAATACTAACTGTCGGCAACTATAGATGCCTTTTTCGCGGGCTTCAGCCGCGCCGTGCGTAAATGTGACCTGAGCGAAGGCTCACAGGCAGGTTAGCTGCTGCGCACGGGTATTATGTTTTGTTCACCTGAGTGAAGTCTTGCAGGCACATCGCCTTGTTTTTTGTTTATTAACACTGACAGTGTATTTATGTGAGCTCCATAGTATGTTATATTTGTTAAAGATATATCAGACCACTGGCCGAACTCCTTGAACCAGATGAAACCCTTGATCTGTTTGCTGCAAATGGACAAGAAATCCCATATGATGGCTGGGTGGGGATGACAGTCAACCTCGCAGGAAATTAAAATCCAAACCTCACAATACAGGTCCCCTTCCTAATCAGTCAACTCCCCCTCCCTCAACCTCTACTAGGCTCAAATGTTCTCAGAGAAATGATAAATGGACAGGTGTTCTCTACTAATGAGCTTGACATGGTTATCAGCCTCTTACGCAGAGCACTCGGCGTGGAAGAAGAACAGGCAATGGCTATGGTTCATTATATTCAGGTCCAAGCAGGGCCGTATCCAGGATTTGCTAAATACCGAGGTCCAAACATGCTAAGGGGGTTCGGGGGTGTACTACCCCGTGATTTTGGGGATTTTGATTATCTAGTTAGGTGCGTTTTAAGTCCTGTGGGGGGTCACAAATGGATAATATATTGATTTCAAACCATGTGAGTGGGCTGCAGCATAAATTATTTTTAAAAGTGTAATGCATAAGAATCAGTTGATTGTTACTATTAATGATCTGGACATGCAGAAGAGGCTAAAATGATCACACAACATTGTCAACATTCATTTTCCATGTCTCTCTCCTTTCCATAACCTGCAGCCTCTCTTCCATCTTCTTTAGTCTCTCTGTCTTCTTCCTGTTCATTACTCTCTCTGTCCTCTACTCTTTCTCTTTATTCAATCGCTCCCTCGTTGTTCACTTGTTGCTCCTCCTCACTTGTCGCTCCTGCCAGTGAATGAAAAGCAATTCAGCAATTTAGTTCATTTCACTTGTTTGCATTCTTTTTAAAATACAAATCTGTTTTGTTTGATTCTCAAAAGAGAACAAAGATGTAAGCAAATTGTGTTTTATACAATTGTATGTTATTATGACATCATAACTGCAATAGATGTATGTTGTTAAAAGTATGCCTATTGTCTATAGTGTAAATGAAGATAGATAGATAAATAGATAGATGGATAGATAAATAGATAGATGGATAGATAAATAGATATATGGATAGATAAATAGATA
>CALSBW010011330.1:2444379-2464980 GCA_943590975.1 Lindbergichthys nudifrons
ATAGATAGATAGATAGATAACTAGATAGATAGATGGATAGATGGGGTTATTACGCCTACATTCTTTTGTGTGACTGTACCTGCAGTTCCTCCCTGACTTCCATCACTTTCTCTCTGCCTGTCCTGTCTCTTCCTTACCAAAGCTGAGCTTCGACTGACGTAGTCTTTTCATTATATCTGAGTCAGTGTAAAAAGAAAACAATACAATGTTATATCTTCAATGTTTTACTCAAATTGAAATGAAAGAAAAGCATTACAACGTTTGTTAAAAGGTAATCCTAAATTCTGACATTGGATGAATGTAATTAACTTTAGCTCTCTAGCTAGTTTATTCACGCAATTTAAACCAAAGTAGCCTATAGCTGCAATATAAGTTAGTGTGCATATTGTCGGACGTCCACTGACTAACGTAGAGCGTTCACACTGGATCTGCTGGTCATATGATGTCCTGTGAGGAACAGAAACACAAGCAGCCCACTGGACTCACATCTCTAGACACCTCATCACTCCTCCGCTGCAGGAGTTTTTTTATACGCAGCTCAGAAATAATTACAGAGGTCCGGACCTCGGTGACCTCAATGGTGGATACGGCCCTGGGTCCAAGAGACACCAAGCCACAGCATGGCCACAATCAGAGTAGGTAGAGATGTATTCCAGCAGGAAAGACAATGCATGTAAGGTGTAGAGTACCACCTAGCTTGACCACAACTGCGCCATGGCGACCACCTGTTGACCTCAGTCACCTCACTGAGGAACAGCAACGGATGGTTGAAGATATGCTGGATGAGGCGTCTGCAGCTTTCGCACGTGACAGCAGTGACATTGGATGTATTCCCTCTCTCCAGATGCCAATAAGGACCAAAGATGACATTCCAGTTCAGAAGGCGTATGTTTAAATTCCAAAGCCGCTGTACAAGGAAGTAAAAGAGTACATACAAGATTTGATAGTGAAAGGATGGGTTGTAAAGTCTAAGTCTCCATATGCTGCACCTGTTGTGTGTGTGTGAGAAAGAAAGATGGGTCATTGCGCCTGTGCATTGACTACCGACTGCTTAACAAGAAGACTGTGCCAGACAAACATCCGCTTCCCCGACAACTATAGATGCCGTTTTCGCGGGCTTCAGCCGCGCCGTGGGTAAATGTGACCTAAGCGAAGGCTCGCAGGCAGGTTAGCTGCTGCACACGGGTGTTATGTTTTGTTCACCTGAGTGAGGTCTTGCAGGCACATCGCCTTGTTTTTTGTTTATTAACACTGACAGTGTATTTATGTGAGCTCCATAGTATGTTATATGTGTTAAAGATATATATATTGATAGAAAGTAATATGTAACTGTGTACTTTGAAGTTTGAATAAGAGAAGCAATTCAGACGATCAACCGGATCCTGTGTATAATTATTGCTGCTACACTTTTCTGTTTTTCACAGATATCCTTTATTGTTGCTGTGGTACCCAAGCTTTTGGGACCCGTAACACCATGTTAGTGTTTTTAGCTACCTAGCGCCACATGTTTTGATGTCTGTTTTTGTTTATAAAGTCGCAAGTTCGTATCATGGAGTGATAATGTATGCACCCATCGATTCTGTGTCACCTCACGATGTGAAACGATGTGTTGGATGTGCAGAAAAGATAAATAATAAGGTTTTGTGAGTGAATTTCGGTGCAGTAATCTGTTAGCATTTTTCGCTCGTTGCTAATTCAGAGGCTCAGCGTTAGCATTGTGGGTTTTATTTAAAAAAAAAAAGATCAGTTAGATGAGTTTCTTCCCGTTACATGGATATAAAACATTCATAGTTTATTAAATGAACATGCCCTCAGACACTGTTTCCTGCAAGATGTTGCGGGAGTGCCCCAGTACCGGGGTCTCTCAGGCTTAACAGGTTAAACAAATTGTAACACAAACTCTTTGACAAAACTAGAGCAAAATGCCTAGCTTATGATGTTTTAGCCTACTTTCTACGCTTTTTCAGACCTGTGAAGTGGGTAGCTGCGGATTTCAAATCAAAGGTCCCGAGTGTTTCTCCACAACTGGCAATGCGCATGAGCCATGTGACCTTGTTCTCGCCAAGCCGACTTCGCTGCGCTGTTTTGATTCTGTTCTGTAGAGAGAATCCTCTCTCTGCCGGCACACTGGAGACAGGGATCACGCATGCTATCTTGGCCAGTGTTGCCCACTCAGGATAGATGTTGCCTAAATCTCTTACGAGGACTTCGCAAGCCGTTAAGAAATGCAAGCCTCCGTATCCGCGGAGCGCTGTCATCACAGGGATGGCATCTCTGTGGGCGCTTGTGGCATCAATGAGAGGGGCACTGGCTTGCGCTGAGTCATCCTCACTGGCAATCCCTTGGCCAAAATGACCAATAATGGTTCTGAGGGCTGGTTCAGCGTATATTTGAAGCACTGAAGGGACGGAGAAATAATGAATTGTTTTATGTAACGCAAATAAACACATTTAAATAACTTGTGACACAATTTTAGGAAGGCCTATACTTACCACTTTGTGCATTTGGGTATCGGGATGGGTTCAGAAGGACGTCAAAGCTAGTGATAATACTCAGGGACTCTTCAGGAAAGCGGTTGTGTAAAGCATCTATAAGATGTGTAATGTAGCGTACGCGGACATTACTGAAAGCCTGCCGGGACCGGTCATCTGCGTGTGTCACATTCACATCCCTGTACATGCCATTTTGGCAATCTGCCTGAAACCTCTCTTCTTCGGGACCGGGGGAATCCCTCAACTGTGTGAGTGCCGAAACTGATGCGTGAACCATTGGTCAGATTGTGGCCAGATTGACATCCTCTTTCTGGAAAACCAAATTCAGTTTGGTCATAACAGGTAGCACATCAGCCAGTGAGTCCAGGCGATAAAGCAGTATGGCTGGATTTGACCAAGGATGCCTTTTGCTAGGGCATTTCCTCCAACAGCCTCTTCATGTAGCTCCATCACCAAAGCAGGCCAGTTTAGCTTGATACCCTCCACTGCCCTGTGCAAGGATAACCAGCGGACAGTGCACTGCTGCTTTAGGCTTTTCACATCTTCATCCCCGAGCGCTGCTGTCATTTGACGGAGGCGATTGGTCCTGCTGGCTGAGTGCTTGTAAAATGAGTACACAGAGGATACTGTGCGCTTGTAAACTCCTACTTGGTCTACAGCTTTTGCAGCATCTAGCGCGGCCAGCGCAGCTCGGTGGGCAACACAGTACACCTGAATGCAAAACACACTCTCTCTCTTCAGAAGAGCATCAACTCCAGCACGTTTGCCCATCATTACACTAGCCCCATCTAAGCCCAGGCCAATGACGCTTGACAGTTTCACATCCCTCTCGCGGAGCACCTCATCCACCTTGTCAAATATACACTGTGCTGTCCCGGAGTGCACGTCATAGTTTCCCAAAAAACACTTCTCCACTTTTCCTTTAATTTGCAACTTGGCGTATATTATCAGCTTTTTGTCCACAGTAGTTTTTCGTCCAGCTGCTTAATCAGGACTTCATCTATGGCCTTTTCCATGTCATCAACGGAATCACCGTGCCGGTAAATTCCATCACCTGTGACAAAATCAGGAGCCTTCACTTCTCGTAGTAGCTCAGTCAACCCTGCATACTGATTACCTGCAATGTCGTTTTTAGCCATGTGAAACACTACTTTTAGCTGAGAACATAGCTTCATGTTGGAAGCTTCATTCGCCCTCTCGCAGTGGCCTTTCATTGCGGTTTGTTGTGGTATGTGTTCACTGACAAAATGTGCTCATTGCTCTGACTGTGTTCAATAAGCGCAGAGGTTCTCATATGTGTTGCTCCTTTGGTGAACCCGTTCTTTCTCCCCGACTTCTCGCAGTGTGAGCAGAACAGAATTTCTTCCCCATCTATAATGTCGCACCTCAGCCAGGTGAATTTATCTTTCCATTCGGGTCTGAACGTGCGGGATTTTAGTTTTTTTCTGTCCGGGGCCAAGGCATCTGCAGTCTCATTGACAGCAGGCGGTATCGCCATCTCATTGTCGGTATTATCATCATTAGACCTGCTTGGTTTAAAGAAATAATTGTTAAGCTTAGATTGTTTTGCCATGTCCGATTTTTCTCATCTCTGTCGTCCTGTTGTTATTGTGCGCCCACTTTATCTTACTGAATGAAACAAATGTAACGGGTTCTTTCCACATTACGCCGTGGCCTACAGTGCGCTTGCCTATTAACACAAAAGATAATTTAATTTAAACAAACAAAAACAAAAATGTATTTATTGTTTATTTGAATACACTTTATATTGCGCTAAGGGCAAAATATTTTTACCGTACATATTGACCGGAGAGATTTAGATTTGCCGGACTTCCGCATATTTTACCGGTCATAGTCCGGTAATTACCGGCTAACGGGAACTCTGGTCAGTGAGGAAAATAAATGGGGCTCAGAGCCTCAGAATACTGAAATCTGTATTTTTTTCCTTTTAATATGTTATTCTTTTCTAAATAACACACTGTTATTTACTCAACAATAACACACAATTATCCTTGTTTTTAGTTATTTGTTTAATTCCATAATCTCGGGCTTTTTTGCCGTCCGTCAGGAACTGAATTTCAAAATAAAATAACCGGAAACAGATACACAGCCACTGAACTGATTACCCAAGATCCTCAGCTATGGTTCACGCTCGGTGATTGGATTGTTTAGCCGCAATGCACGTTGGGATATGGTGATTATGCGATATGAAATCCGAAAAACATTTAAAGGGCCCATGTCATGGCCATTTCCACTGATCATAATTACATTGTTGAGGTATACTAAGATAGATTTATACTGTGCAATTTTCCAAACTCAATTTACTACTAAGTATTTCCATTAAACTTTATTTTTAGAAATGTACAAAATGAACATAAATATACATATATACACGGTATATCATCAATTCCTCCCCGTTGTTGGCATCTTGCCTATCGCAGCCGGGGGATTTTAGGCCGATGCATCAGTGTGGTAGTCCCGTCATGTATTGTCCAGCAGGATCTGGCTGGACGAAATCAAATGCAAAATATTAGAGAAAGTTAGTTGTTTTAGATTCGTTAGTAGTAGTTGTGGTAGGAGTGTCGATCTATCTAATGAATACAGTAAGCTTGCCAGCTAATATGCTAACCTAGCTTTGTTTACTTTGGTAGCTAACACGATATGAACGCTAGCTCGGAGGAACGGCAACTATAATGCAGTGTAATACAACTACTATGAACAAAAGCTAGTGGTTCATATTAGGCTAGCAATAACGTGTTTGTAATTGCAATCTTATACGGGTAGTCTGCTACGTTCGGTCATTCATTGTAACTGGCATGAATACATTGTTTTGCGCTAGCATGTATAGCTAGCCTCGTTAGCTATACATGCAGTATGTACATGTACTGTCACAATGTACGGTAAATCACCCGGAGTATACTGTATGAGTATTCCGTGTGTGACTGCAGACATTCTCCTGCCATGACAAACATGTAAGGCCATCTGTAATAAAACCACTATGAACAAAAGCTAGTGATTCATATTAGGCTAGCAAGAACGTGTTTACAATTGCAATCTTATACGGGAAGTCTACTACATTTGTAGCTGGCATAACAAAAAAAAATTCCCGAGCAAACCCATGTCTAGCTCCGTTGGTTAGCTCGGTAGCATACACGCTACGCCAGCTATAATGTAATTACGTTTCGCGACTGACCGTACGGCAAATCACCCGGAGTATACTGTCTATGAGTATTTCGTGTGTGAATGCAGACATTCTCCTGCTATGAGATACATGTATGCAAGGCCATCTGCTGATATTAGAGTTCTTCTTCTTCTTCTTCTTCTTCTTCTTCTTCTTCTTCGAGTCCGTAGCAATCTCAGATGTCGTTCTGCCAGTATCAGGCACAGGCCACAGCTGATGGGGTAGGTTCTGCCAGGTCTTCTGGATATTAGAGTTGATATATGGAAACGCTAGCAACTTAGTTAGCACAGTTAGCACTGTGTCAATGGCTTAGCAGTCCGACACAGTTTACACATTTAAACAGTCTTGTTTGATAAATACACAAATAACAATGCAAACTTACAGGTTGTGTACCCGAATCTTCCCCTGCTCCAAACGGTCCAAACAAACTAGGAATAGCATCGTCCTTCAGTTTCAAATGCTGTGCATATCCGGCCTCAAACTGGGCAATGTTTTGGAAGCTTTCGTCTGTGAAATGCCGCGCACACAGTAACGTTCTTCGAACCTCTGAAGGAACAGTGTTAAAAAGAAATTTCAACCACTGACTTCGTCGTGGTTCTTCCGTCGGTAGGACAAACAGCTCAGATTTCTCCTCACATTTCAGGAAACAGGTCCTTGGCATTGGCATGACTGGATCGATTGTGAACTGAACCAGAGCTTCCAACAGTAAACGTTAGGCTGGCAGAGGGTGCGGCCAGCGCCGCTGGGTGTGACCATAGCTCTTCCGGATTGGTCCATTTTGTTCCGGGGAATCAAATGGGCAGTGACGTATCTCCAATGAGGCGTTTTGGGGAGGTATTTGCTTTGTTAGAGTTTTACTCACTACAGGGTGTACTTTGAGGGTTTTGACTCTGCACACCGTTTACATGCATAAAAACCTTCATAACACACAAGGGGACGGGTACTAACCGGAAAAGCATGACATGGGAGCTTTAAAAAAAAGAAAATAATACTTTATTCCGAGTGTGCTTGCTTTTCTCTTTGAAAGTCATCACATAAATGCATTGTATGATTGCACAATCATTTTGGTTTCAGTTGTGTGTGTGAGCAGGCTCGGATTGGCCATCGGGAGATTCGGGACTTTTCCCGGTGGGCCGCTGCCGTTGGTGGGCTGCTGCCTTCGGTGGGCCGCTGGCTCAGGCATAGGTGGGCCGTGGACTTTCACAGCACCGCTGCGCCAGTACCTCCACCGCCATTGCGAGTCTCCGGCTGTAACAGTCCACTACCGCCCTCGAGGACCCAGGTTCGATTCAGGCCTGAGGTCCAAAAAATATATTTGAAAAAATAAAATAATAATAATCTCCCGTTCATCGCGTCCATTTGCGACCCACCTATCACATCTCCCACCAGTGGGGCGCGCCCCACACTTTGAGAAACGCTGTACTAAACACCCTTTTGGTACCATGTGCAATTATTTTTTTTCTTTTCTGTTTTCCAAAGAGAAGAATATCTACACTGTCATTCAAGTACTGCATGGTTTTGCTTTAAAAGGGTTAGTATGTTTTTTTTAAGATGCTAGGTATTTTTCGCTCTAGTGACGATTCTCTCTGACCTAGTGTCTGCAATGTCTTAACTCCACCTTTTTTCGGATGGCCAAATATGTTGCTTCTGGAAAACCAAATAGGAACCCCTCCAAGCGTGTTGAACTGTGGCGTATAATGCAGTGGAAATTAGGCTACAGGGTAATTTTTTTAAATTAGGTAATTTTTCAGAAAATGTACAGTACACTGAAAACCATGATTTCACAATATTTAGCTGTAATATTTTACAATAAATTACTGTTTTACCACTTTACAGTCTTTACCTGTAATGTTCACAATATAATACTGTAATTTTGAATTTCACAGGGAAATCAATGCAGGCACAGTTAATTACTGTGAATGTACAGGATAAATGATTACCAGGATTTCACAACATGTTACTGTATTATTTCACAGTAAAATACTGTATTCAGACCATCCTCTGTGATAACACAACAAATTATGTGATTTTCTTGCTTTTATCGCTCTTGCTTGGCTTTAAATACTAATTTCTTTCTTTGGTGCAGGTTTTACTTAAATTGAAAGGGGCAACGCTGCATGTGCCTTAAAAATAAACGATGCAACATATAAATCTATGTAAAATTGAAATTGTTGTCTTGGCTTATTGTTTTCAGGTGCTTCCTGGGCATTAATCCTGAGAAAGAGGCATGGCAATTTAAACCCCCATGTCAGCACATTCTTCAGAAAAATGGTTGACTTCGAGTGGATGTCTGTGTAGACAAGTGCTCCCCTCCTTGTTTCTGTCTCCCTGCTGCGCATGTTAGTGCGCATGGGGTGCACCTGGTCTGCCCCTGGCTCCGCCTCTGCCCAGGTGAACCTGGTCTGCCCCTGGCTCCGCCTCTGCCCAGGTGTTCCAAATTCCACTCAGCCGTGTATATATAAAGAGAAGCTGGAGGAGAAGGATGTCTCGCCTATTCTAACACCGGGAGACACTCTCCTTAGAATACCTCTTTGCCATTTTGAGCTGTAGGCCATATTTTTGCAGATGTGTTTATGTTTAGCCGGGAGGACCTGGTTGTCCAGTTTTCGCGGCTTCTGTTTGTTCCTTTTGGCCAGCCCTCCAGACCTCTTTTTGTTTCCCGTTTCGCTTGTGTGAGCAAACGGCTGATTATCAATAAATGCTCGTTACCAAGTACCGGTTATTGCGTGTATTCTTTCATGTTGCGGGTCTCAGTACGAGCCACTACCACGGAGTAGAGGTTGGGGCCGTTACAACATGTCCAAGACACTGTGAAATGTACTTTGCAATTCAATAGAGTAATACAAAGTTAAAATGGGCTTTTTCTTTGTTGATTGAGCTGATTGAATTGTGTAGTTAAGGTAAAATCCCAGTTAACTAGTCAAATGTACAATATATTATCGTATTATTTACATTTTTATATTTTCAGTAAATTACTGGCGACTGTGTTGCATTACTTCTACAGTAAAAGTGTGAAAATACAGGTAATTACTGTAATACAGCAAGGTACCATAATACCACAGCTCTGTACTGCTATATCACAATAATTCCATGGGCATGGCAACTGTAAAGTCACAGTATTTAGTTGTACTTTTGTCCTAATTTACTGTAAAATATCTACAGTAAATTACTGTGAAATATTTACAGTCAATTACTGTGAAATCCATGCAACTAGTAGCCAGTAATTTACTGTAATTTTACAGCCAAACATTTTACAGTGTAGGTGTTTAGGCAAGGCATACGAAAAGTGTACTGCATTACATTTCTAGACTCATTCATTATCTTGTCAACATTTGACTACATCCAGACTAAATAAATACATGAATACAAGAGACTGTTTGCCCACTTGGATAAAGACATACAATGTGAAACAAACATTCAGCCCTGCATTATTATATTACTATTGTTAACATACTTTATATTGCATTAATTAGCTATGTACTGTCTATGATTAATGCTTAACCAAGACTGGTGAGGCCTTTCTGCTCACCAATATTAATCATGTACATGAATTAAAGCTTCATCAATTACTTTAACAGAAACAGAGGTGTGATTATGAATAGGCAAGATGTATCAATCAGCTACACCAATGATGTTGCAATGCATATAATTCACTCACACTAAAGACAAGGGGGACCAAAGTAATTTGCATCGAAAAAATAAGATAAAAGAGTCAAAGACAGATGGAAGGAAGGATGAATTAATCAGAGAGTGTTTTCTGGAGGAGTTTGCAGGGCGGTTTCTCTAAGGGTACTCTGCGTGAAGGTCCAATTTGAACCTTTTGTTCTGAAACATGTTTGGTGGAGGTTGGAAACGGGTAATATACCCATGACAGCAGGAGAACAAGATGAAGACAATGCTTTAACAAAAGGAGGGACAAATTAAGTGCTAAAATATAAAGCCCATGCTGACCAAACCCATGGCAAAGATGAGTTGGTGCACATCTTTCTTGGGGTCATGAATCTGTTAATGATCATATAAACTCCCTTTAGATTGGGTGACGTTGAACTGGCTTCAAATTATTTAAAGTACACTCTGAACTCTGAGATAGCTGCAAGTGCCATGCTGGACGGGGGGTAAAAAATGTAACTTACTTTACGTATTTGTAATGACTAGCCATCAAAATCTAAAATGTTCGTAACTCAATATTGAGTGTTGAAGCGATTTTGTGTTTGTTAGTTTGTTTTCTTCTAGGGTTCCATCTACCCACCCAACTGGTGTGTGGCTAGATGGTGTTCATAGGGAAATCTACTGGATTAAAGGAAGATCACTATGGTTAAAATGTTTTTTGGTCTCACTGTCACATTGGATGACCCCCTTGATGTGTGAGGGATCAACTTTACTGTTCCACTGACAGCACCAATAAAATAATTCCTTTATTACAGCTGTGTGCAGGAAAGCATCCAATCGTCACACGGACAAAAACATAGAAGAGATAAAAGGAAGAATCGTAGTGCCAAACACTCCTTTTGAACCAAACTCCCCATGTATATCAGGACATTATGTGTCTGATATTGTGTAGTCTTACATGTGTTCCAAAAAATCTTAACTCGTGAATTTCAGTGCGAAAATTCGTGGTTTGCAAAAGAGGGTTTGTAACACCTTTAAACAAATATATCTTTAGAGACATATTCATGTCAGAATTCATATTTGTCTGTTGCTTTGCTTAATGACCAAACAACCTGCAAAACTAAGGACATCAGCCTCAGCTGTACTTTATGGTATTGCTAATAAGCTAATGTTAGCATTCCAAGATGCAAAACTTGGATGGTCAACAAGTTGATATTATACCTAAAAAAAAACAACATGTATTCTGACTTCAACATGTAGCTCAAAGCACTTCTGTACCATTGTACAGCCTCAGGGTTGCTAGCATTGTCGAAGTCTTCTAAAGTTCTTTCAATCCATTTTTATTATCTACTTTGTTCAACAAGAGTTGAAAGTGTGTGCAACAGATTAAATCATTTTTGTAAAGAGACCAAGGCAATGTCCATTTCTGATATCCTCACAACAGTGTTGTTATGCCTTAAACAACTTGAATGCCAAGAATAGTGTGTGCTTGACTTGCAATGTTAAAAATACGACCCCACAAGTTCCAGTTAAAGGCAGCATTTATCCTCTTTGCAAAAGGAAACGCTGGGATTTATGAGGATCATTTTTCTGCTGATTCTGAGACATTTCATACAGTTTTAAAGCTGTTGTTTACAGCACCATGAGGGATCTATTTCTGTGTCGAATAAATTGCATACATTTTGCTTATTTCACCTGAACAAGAATATGTTAGAGCACCTCCTAACCTTAAGAGAAAGAAAGCAAGTGATTTCAGCAGGACAGCAAAACCACCCCACTCTCAACCCCTCAAGGCTCTCCGTAACAGACCCAGATGGACTGTCTCTGCTTAATAGCCCCCCATACGTTTCCATCAGGAGGCAGTGACAGAGACATACAAGGCCAGGTTAACCGTGCAGTATTTCCTTTGGGGTTCACAGATCTGACCCCAGACAATTACAAACACCTCCCAATTACCGAATCAACTATAGCGATCTACTTTTTCCCCCCCAGAGGAAATCTTTTTCCCCCAAAGGCTTAAATGCATATTGAGTCCCTGAGAGGTAAAGAGATGGTAGTCAGAGACGGGCCTTTTTTTTAATCCATCAGCAGCCCCTGTGCTTAAGGGATTCATTATGGCTCCGATCAGACCAGTGTTTGCACACTCTCTGATCCCGCAGAAGTGAAGGTAGCTGGGAAAAAAATCTGCTGTGTGAATGGAAGTTGATGTAGGCTTCAGTGGAGTAGATAAATAACCCATTTTGCTCTTTCAAAAAGCGCCAATTGAGCACCAATTTAAAAGTTAAATTAAGAGATCCTTGGTGCGTCAAATTAGTTGCTTATTAAGCTAAGCCCTTTTTAGTTTCCTGTCACTTGGATCTATAAATTGAGAATAATTTATTTTAATCAAATTCCAAATCTCCTTCTTTAATTATTTATTTACAGAAGCTTAACATGTCACTTTGTGTTGCATTATATATTTTCTATCTTTTTATAAACAAATGCACTGCTGTCATCAGCCTCACTAATTAGCTGCCACTGCTTAACGCTATCATACCTTCAGAAAAGCTCGAGGCAGGCCAAGGAGGTTGACTCCATGAAACACTTTTAACAATTTGACTTGACATGTTTATATTCTCTTCCATGGGAAATACAAATACATGTACTGTGGAGCTACATACCCATCATTCATCACTCAGGATGTTTAGCATTTTGCTGCATCATCATGCTGTCAGTCACATGTCGTCCACATGACAAAAAGAAAAAATAGAAGTGTTACCGAGCTGTTTGTGCGTCACGCTGCTTTATCCCAGTATTTATTACGACGAGGAAACACGAGGTGCCATTCACAAGTGCAAATATCTGTTTCCTATTTTAATCAGAAATGTATTCAGTGCAATGAGTGAGGTCACAATGATGCCATCTTTGCTGCGTTGGGATATTCATTTCAAGTCGCAAATACATTATTTTATTTTTTTAATGACTATACATACCGTATCTTCATATTGTCAGTCTGCAGTTTAAGTGTCTCATCCTCCTATCTTGAATAGTATTTTTTATAATACAGGAGCAATAGTGAATACTAAGTAACTATACTGTATGCTACAAGATAACAACAGATCTGGACATAAGTAGACCAGCAACCCACATATTATGCAAGGTAAAATGACTGTTTCTGTAAATGGATTCTGTCGGCATTGATGAGTAATTGACAATTCCCGGTTGAAAAGGGTTGTCTGACAGCAAGTTAAATCGGGCGAAAATTGCTAAACTACAGCATATACTTAAACTGATATTAGTTTTAGGTAAATATAGTGTCTCAAAAAGTATTGAATTGTAACTCGTGGCTGTTTCTCCAAGCTGGGGGTGTACTGACCTTCATCTACTGTTTCTAGTACACTGACTATGAATTACTTCCTCAAACAACCCCGCTTCAAAGAACCCGAAATATCCATTTTAAGCAATACCAAGGCTGTTGATGGTTGGCCCAATTGACAGTAAGAGGTCGACATAATGGCGTAGAGTCACAGTGAAAATCAGAACCAATCCCACCCCGCTGACATGGTCTTCAGTGCCAAATGCGTCTTCTGGATAGGTCCTCTGGTGGCCCCCCTATTCTCTGCCTCTCTAAGGTATAATGACCCTGAATGATAACGCTGGGTTATTGGCTGGAAATGCACAACACTACCTACCGTCCACCTGTTAGGGACAGAGCTGGTAAAATTAAAATAAATTGGCTGTCCTTTCAAAACTGTCTTTGCCCAGTTTGCTTTAGTTTTTCACTTTAAACAGTTTTAGATTAATGCGTAAGTGAACAAAAACAACAATTAGAGTAAGTACAGCTTTTTGTAAAATGTGAGTCTCTTCCTGTCAGAAACTAGAATGGTTTTCACTACCAAAATGGCAACACAACTGCTCAGTCATTTGTTATATTTGACGGCTGAGGCTGCACAATGCTCTTCATTCATCCCCTGTCAGCACTGGCTATTGTAATACAAAATAGCTTTAATAACTTTCAGTGCAGGGGTGGTGGAGATGGTTGTTGTGATTATAATCAAGGGGGCGTTCAGCACAACATGAGGGTCTCCAGGCTGGAGAAAACTAAGCCAAACAAGCAAAGCAAATTACTGTCATTCTCTTCCAAGTCTGTGCTTTTATGTGTGTGTGTGCATGTGCATGTATGTGTTTTTACATCCATCTGCCTTAGTCACTGTAATTCACTCTGTGATCAATGGAAATGCACCGTGTGTGTGTCTCTGTGTGTCCAACCCAGTCTCACGGCATTTCGTGTTATAGTCACAACATTTAATCTATTGATTCGTGTTCACCAACACGATTATCCCCTTTTTTTCGTGTCACACAGAACAAAAAGCAATGTATTTCTATTGGTAGTATGTTTCGTGCCTGCACCACGTCTTTTTGTCCGGTCGGGTCTTGGAAGACCGGAAGCTGTGTGGTTCGTAAAAACGTTTTCTTACTCAATATCAAGCCACGATTATTGTTTTTATTTTAAATTGTATAATGTCGGACTATTTTTGCCGTCCGTGAGGAAAAGAAATGTGGCTCAAAATACTGAAATCTGTATTTTTTTTAATCTTTTTTTCCTTCTAATTTGTTATTCTTTTCTAAATAACACACTGTTATTTACTCAACAATAACACACAATTATCCCTGTTCTTATTTATTTGTTTAATTCTATAATCTCTGGTTTTTTTTTCGTCCGTCAGGAACTGAATATCAAAATAAACTATCAACAAAAGTGCGTTGCCAGGCAACAGCTTCGAGTGAAAACAGTATTTCCGGTCTCAAAGTTTTGATAGTAAAACCGAAAGTATTCCCCTCACTGTCAACTAAAAACATCAGTTTATCCTTGTTAATTACACAGCATTGATTGGTTTAAATTGTGTACAATGCTTTTGTGTTTTTCCCCTTCGATTCGGAGAAACAAATAGTTTTTTCTGAGTTTAGGATGGCCGAAGACACTACACTACCCATAATCCTCAGCTATCATTTGGGACTACAGTCCCTTTGCTTGACAAACCCCGTGATTAGTCTTCAAGCTCTGTGATTGGATGTTGGAGTGGCAGTGCGCCAAGGTTACACCGAGCGTCAGACAGCTCTTTGAAATGGAATAAAACCACGGCAGACTATCCAAAATAGGACTTGAACGGGTCCATGAATATATACCTACATGACAGCTCAGGTCAGAAGAGCTTTATTTAATAGCTGGTCTTATGTCTGTGACCCCTCCTGTTGTTCATTGATAAGCCTTGATACATGCACTTGTCAAGGTTCAGAGGCACATTTTGCAAATATGGCAGTAGTCATCGATCATCTTAAGATAAGATAAGATAAGATATACTTTATTGATCCCAATAAATACACAGCAGCATGTAAAACATGCCATTTTTGTAATTCTACTTATTTTAGTTACTTTGCAGATTCTGATTAATGATGTGAAATATAAACAACCCTTAAATCAGACTTTAGTTACACCTGAGTAAAATTCAGTGAAGGTGATTGTCAAGTGCCAACAATCAGGAGAGATATTTGATAATTGGTGCTTGAAAAGACTAAAAATGTATCTGCAGATCCCTATAAAGCATATTCATTACTCGTTATTCTCTAGTTAATTAAAGACTGTATATAATAGCTATTTTGCAAGATTTTCTAAGGTTTATTGACATATCATATACACAACTACGTTGAAGTTATGCAATGAATGAAAAACTTGGGTCGCAGGTTCCTCAACAATGCATTACAAGACATCTATCAATATGTGTGTATACCTCCACCATTAAACTGTCCTATTCTGCACATTTCTTATACTCTCTACATACATTAGAGTATAATTAATATGTATAATATCAGTTAAAATAAGTGCTTCAACATAGTTAACATGGCAGGAAAGCAATATATTAGACGTTAAGTACTTTGTCAGGCTTAATATTTATCTCTACACTGTAAAATATTACCATGATTTCACAATATTTAGCTGTAATATTTTACAATAAATTACTGTTTTACGTCTTTACCTGTAATGTTCACAATATAATACTGTAATTTTGAATTTCACAGGGAAATCAATGCAGGCACAGTTAATTACTGTGAATGTACAGGATAAATGATTACCAGGATTTCACAACATGTTACTGTATTATTTCACAGTAAAATACTGTATTCAGACCATCCTCTGTGATAACACAACAAATTAAGTGATTTTCTTGCTTTTATCGCTCTTGCTTGGCTTTAAATACTAATTTCTTTCTTTGGTGCAGGTTTTACTTACATTGAAAGGGGCAACGCTGCATGTGCCTTAAAAATAAACGATGCAACATATAAATCTATGTAAAATTGAAATTGTTGTCTTGGCTTATTGTTTTCAGGTGCTTCCTGGGCATTAATCCTGAGACGGGCTCGAAAGCCAAAAAGAGGCATGGCAATTTAAACCCCCATGTCAGCACATTCTTCAGAAAAATGGTTGACTTTGAGTGGATGTCTGTGTAGACAAGTGCTCCCCTCCTTGTTTTCTTTTCTGTCTCCCTGCTGCGCATGTTAGTGTGAATGGGGTGCACCTGGTCTGCCCCTGGCTCCGCCTCTGCCCAGGTGAACCTGGTCTGCCCCTGGCTCCGCCTCTGCCCAGGTGTTCCAAATTCCACTCAGCCGTGTATATATAAAGAGAAGCTGGAGGAGAAGGATGTCTCGCCTTTTCTAACGCCGGGAGACACTCTGGTTGCGGTCGAATAGTCCAAAAATCAGCTCCTAAGGTCTAACCCTATCGTCTATTCCTTGACCTCTGAGTGAAACGTCACGGGGTTAAGGGATAGTGGATAGGAGAGTTCAAAAGGATTTAGGAGAAGAGACTGCGGTACTTTAGAGAATCGACTGCACTTCCACTATCCGACGTGTTTATGATGCGCCAGCGGAGGTCATAAATGTGCGCCTGCTGCTGTGGGGAAACTATGGAAACTACAGTTTTCTATACAGCGGACTACAACAGGGATGTTTAATAAGAACGAGGGACTACTGTAAACTCATCTAGAGACTCTGCACCGTGCTCTGATGCTGTTGTTTTATGCTTTATGAACGGGGACAACGTTCATATTTCTCTTTTTGATTATAATACTGATGAACGTTCAAAACAAAGCACTTTGGCAACTTACCACATACGTTTTAAAATGCTTAATAAGCACCGTAACTTTCATGATATCATTTCTCGTTCATAATCGGTTGTTTCCGTGAATGGCCGACTTGTGTGACGGCAAATGCCGCGGCCGCAAGGCATTGTGGGGCAGCATTTTCTCCTCTCCTTTCGGTTAGGGAGGTCCAGTGGTTCCTAAGATAAAGGAGGTTATAAAGGAAGTTTGAAACCTCCTTTCCTTTCATTTAGAGAATTCGAACGGCACTTATCATGGCTGCCACTGAGGGACTTCCGGGTCATTTCACTCCATTGCAGATGTGTTTATGTTTAGCCAGGAGGACCTGGTTGTCCAGTTTTCGCGGCCTCTGTTTGTTCCTTTTGGCCAGCCCTCCAGACCTCTTTTTGTTTCCCGTTTTGCTTGTGTGAGCAAACGGCTGATTATCAATAAATGCTCGTTACCAAGTACCGGTTATTGCGTGTATTCTTTCATGTTGCGGGTCTCAGTACGAGACACTACCACAGAGTAGAGGTTGGGGCCGTAACAACATGTCCAAGACACTGTGAAATGTACTTTGCACTTCAATGGAGTAATAAAAAGTTAAAATGGGCATTTTCTTTGTTTTTCTTTGTTGATTGAGCTGATTGAATTGTGTAGTTAAGGTAAAATCCCAGTTAACTAGTCAAATGTACAATATATTATCGTATTATTTACATTTTTATATTTACAGTAAATTACTGGCTATTGTGTTGCATTACTTCTACAGTAATAGTGTGAAAATACAGGTAATTACTGTAATTTATGTACAGCAAGGTACCATAATACCACAGCTCTGTACTGCTATATCACAATAATTCCATGGGCATGGCAACTGTAAAGTCACAGTGTTTAGTTGTACTTTTATCCTAATTTACTGTAAAATATCTACAGTAAATTACTGTAAAATATCTACAGTAAATGACTGAAATATTTACAGTCAATTACTGTGATATATTTACAGTAAATTACTGTGAAATCCATGCAACTAGTAGCCAGTTATTTACTGTAATTTTACAGCCAAACAATTTACAGTGTAGGTGTTTAGGCAAGGCATACGAAAAGTGTACTGCATTACATTTCTAGACTCATTCATTATCTTGTCAACATTAGATAGCATTAGTAGATACCCCCAAAGCTTTTTTCTTATTTAAAAGACGACCTTAACCTAAAGTATTCTTTAATGTTTAAATAAAGGTTAATTAGTTTGTCTGTTTTGCACATCCTCCTATTAATATCTTTGTACATCCGCCACTAAACTGTTTTATTCTATATATAATTTACAGTATCTTATTGATATTTTATATTCTATATTTCTATCAATGACTTTCTATTTTCCCCCTATGAAAGTATGTACTCTTAATATTTTCTTCATCAAATATAACATATTCAACAAAAAAATGCAATAACGTGCTCTAACCACTAGGTGGTTGCTGATATATTTATGATCCACGTCACGTATTCAGTTTCGGTGGCAGTTCTTCCAGTTTCTCCAGAAGTCTTCTCATCAGGGCTCTATAAATAAAGAACTACGGCAGATGTGTAATATTTAATGCAGCCGAACCGTGTATTACAATGCCGTTATGTGATGACTTCCAAAGAGAAAAGCAAGCACACTCGGATTAAAGTATTTTCTTTTTTTGAATGTTTTCAGATTTCATATCGCATAAACACTATATCCCAACGTGCATTGCGGCTAAAACATCCAATCACAGAGCTTCAACCATAGCTGATGATCTTGGGTAATCAGTTCAGTGGGTGTGTATCGCATGTTAGTTTCCGGTGACTTTATTTTGAAATTCAGTTCCTGACGGACGGCAAAAAAGCCAGAGATTATATAATTAAACAAATAAATAAAAAAACAATGATAATTGTGTATTATTGTTGAGTAAATAACAGTGTGTTATTTTTAGAAAAGAATAACAAATTAGAAGGAAAAAAATATTAAAAAAATACAGATTTCGGTATTCTGAGCCCCATTTCTTTTCGTCACAGACGGCAAAAAAAACTCAGACATTATACAATTTAAAATAAAAACAATAATCGTGGCTTGATATTGAGTAAGAAAATGTTTATATGAACCACACAGCTTCCGGTATTCCAAGACACGACCGGACAAAAATACGTGGTGCAGGCACGAAACATACTACCAATAGAAATACATTGCTTTTAAAATCGTTCTGTGTGACACGAAAAAAAGGGGAAAATCGTGTTGCTGAACACGAATCAATAGATTAAATGTTGTGACTACAACACGATATGCCCTGAGACTGGGTTGGTGTGTCTTCTGTGAAGTCTTGTTCCGGGTAAACTTGGGTGCCGTTACTCTGTGTGCTCTCATAAATCTGGGATTATTCCTCACAGATGACTGAACATGTCCATCCATTGCAAATGATTCAGGAAAACTAGCCTCTCTAAAGTGTCCACCACGGTCCGGATGATGACTTTGGCTCATTAAACCCCCCCGCTATGACTACCACCCACACAAGACAAACACACACTTGCACACCTTTTGTGAGAGAAATTGAGGTTGCTGTGTCAGTGGCCAGCCTTGTACCAGGGGAGTAATTGAGAGGGTTGCTGAAAAGGGGAGCGACGCTTAGACAACCATCCACACAAGTTACTGGCTGCCGTCCAATTATACCCAGCAGCCCCTGCAACCTCCTGAACTCCAATTACGGCCGGTGAAGCTCTGCTGGTCAGAGAAGCTGTCACCCGTCCCTGCTTACCATCCTCCATTTCTCCCTTCCTCCCTTCCACCTAACCACAACTGCCTGCAAGAAATAGCAAAGTCAAAGCAATGTGTTATGTCCTCTGGTGCCTCACTATGTCAGTATGTGTGTGTTCCGGAGAGAAATCTAAAATAGCTGCACCTGATGAACCGTGGCCACTTGTTCATTCAGAAATAGCAAAGATGTTCCAAATTTATAGAATGAATGAGCTAAGGGAATGCACAAAAAAGCATGTTTTACAGAAATATGCTCAGATTGTAAAGCCAAGTTGTATTTCAGAGAAACAATAGGCGACTGAGAAGGCCATTATATATAGATGACATATTATTAGTGAATGCACTTTGTTTTCATTTTTTTGTAAAACACAACCTTTTTATCAAGACTTATGACTAAGTTGGAAATTCATGGGTCTGGCCACGATGACATTAGTTTGCTTCTTAAGTGGCTCAAATGCTGTACTGCTCAAGGATTTGTATTCAACCGGTCAGCAATCTGAATACAAACAGATCTAAAGGAAAACAACAAGTAATTGACACAGTTAGTTAGTATGTCTTTATTAACAATGACGGGAATCCTGCAATTGTTGCAAACTCCTTCAAAAGTGAGACCATGGAGGGAGACTATATTTATATATACTGTTTCTAAAACATATATAATAGTGTCACCTGTCTCCAGAGGTGGGAGTAAGTCCTACATGTGCAAGTCATGAACAAGTCTCAAGTCTTACAAGTCCTACAAAGACCTACAAGTATCAAGCAAGTCCCAAGTCACTGTGATGAGAGTCAAGCAAGTCAAGTCAAGTCATTGCTCAGGTCAAGCAAGTCAAGTCAAGTCATACGCAATTCTGATGAATAAGCTCAGTTTCCGCATGTAAATCAGTTAAAAGCCAGTGGTTATGAAAATGGATTTAACCCACACTATGATCTTCATTACATACACAGTTAATCATTTGAAATCTAATTCGATGACAATCATATTAGATTCATATTAACCCTAGAACTGCAGACAATATAGCTAGGACTCAATCAAAAAGTCTGTTCAAAAAGGCAGAATTCCAGGTAAGAAAATCATATATGGCATTTGTCATTACACATATTTAATTTAAATATCTGTTAACACTAGAACCTCCAACAGCGTCAGCACCTACATAGATATCATTTTCAAATCATTTAATTTGTTCCTCTTCATAATTTCCTTATAAACTAAGTAGGACGATTTAAAACTCACTTAATTGGTTTAATTTAGAAATTGCTTCAGTTTATCATCATAACAGATCAAAAAGTTCAGATTAATTTTACAATAAATCAAAGAATGATGCACTTCTACAAACAAAAACAACATCATTAAAACATTTAAACAAACTACTAAAAGTAGATGAACTACATTATTCAAAAGTTTACAGTAACTGCTGATAATAACACAGCGGAAATAAA
>CALSBW010011330.1:2465080-2494213 GCA_943590975.1 Lindbergichthys nudifrons
TTTTTTGTAGTGACGAATGAAGTTGGATGTTATGGTGGTCCTGTCACTGATTTTTATGCTGCAGACCCTGCATACCGCTGTTCTCTTCTTATTATCGACATCGACAACATAATCCTTGAATTCAAACTTGACTATTTGTGGAGTAACGCTAGCCGCTGCCATGTTAACTGACACTCCTGCCGTCTAGTGGGTTGCCAGGTTTGCGCGCATGACGCTATAATCACCCAATCACATTTAAAAAAAAACAAACGCAAATATTTATTTAAAAAGAGGCAAGTCCTTTCAAGTCATCTGTCTCAAGCTTAAGTCAAGTCTCAATTCATGAATACCAAGTCAAAGTCAAGTCAAGTCTTTTATCAATGTTAGTCAAGCAAGTCTCAAGTCCAAAAATATGCAACTCGAGTCGGACTCGAGTCAAGTCATGTGACTCGAGTCCCCACTTCTGCCTGCAATGTTAGATGAGGTCATTCCAGCTACAGACTTACATTACACGCTGCACAGTGTGGGAAATAATTATGGTAGAGTGAGTCAGGAATTCTACTTATATCATATATTTGAAAGATACTCCACTACACAAAATAAGTCTATATTTTTAAATAAATAACAGATGTCTATATGTGTGTATATGAAGCTTTCCTCAGCTCTATGGAGCTTTTTAGCCTATATAGGCTCTTTATTTTTTCCTGGGAACTTTGCTCTCATAAGCATAAAGCAGCTGTTTTTAAAAGAAAAAAGAAGCCGCTCATACATCTGCTGCATACTGCCCGACCAACACGAAAAAGCAGCGCCAGCTGTTTCCCTCAGAGCTAAAAAGGAGAGGGACTATTGGAATTAGATCCTTCCGGTGGATAAAAACACAACGATAAATGAATGATAATATTTCTCTGGGAACATTTTTCAGCCATGTCAAATTCAATGGCTGGTAATTTTGCCACTGTCCCCAAAAACATTTTGACTGAGAGTGTTATTTGCAAAAGTTCTTCCATTGGTGATCAGCAATGCAAATCCACACCAATTCAATCCAATTCTTCAATGACCATTACGAAGCTGTAAAGGATATTTGATGATTGGAGTGAAAGCAGTGAGAGCCATGACTGGTATGACATATACTAAAGCCCAATCAGTAATACACAGGGCAGATCAACAGCAGCAATTTAAGATCCAGTATTCGCAAATGTAAATGAGGCCCAGATGCAAATTGCTGAATCCATGTACATACCCTTGGGAATTCCGAGGGATTGGAATGAGCCGGAAATGCACAGCAATCTCGCAAAGTGTTAAATTATGTCATTTGCAACTTCACAAAAGTTGCTTTATTGCTTTGTTGTTCTTTTGTGCGGACAAGGTTTATTGTTCTATTACCTCTCCTCCTTCCCTGACTTCTGTTTTCTTCCATTGAACAAGATATTTTAGTCATGGCCTGCGGACTCTTTGGATATTGCCATCTTTATCAAATGTATCGTTTGCTGTGCATTGTTGTGTTATCGTTTGGTTGTATGGTTTCTTTTTTTTATTCCCCTGTTGTGGGTTTCATTTGTCCTTTGGGTCTCATAACCGATCCCAATATTTTTATTGATGCATTCATTTCCCAGTTTCTGCTCGAGACCCTAGACTAGAGCGATACTTGCTCTCCTTTTATTCTTACCCAAAGCACCCTGCCATCAGCACAAGCCGTAGCGTTTGTGCATCAATGAGATATTATTCAAAACAGGTTGAGGTGATAACTCCAATCTGGAATAAAGTAGCTTGGCCTCAATTTGGAGGAATATTATTACTCTCGCCATTACTATTCAGTAGAGTTTTCAAAATGATGGTCAAAATGCACGCTGAACTGAGACCATTTTAATGTTATTGGCCCTCCAAATAAAATGTTGGATTCCTTGCCTCCATGTGTGTATGTGTGGTACAGAAATGTGTATGACTTCCAGCATATGGCTACAAATGCAAACAGCACTTATGGCTTTGCAGTTCAGATACCGTGGACAGTGCCTCACAATGTGTTCAGCACTTTATACAGCTCCATTGACTTTGCACATACTGTACAGCACTGAGCCTGAACTGGCCCATTTACTCTTAAGTACTAGAAACTTTGGATACATTTTATGAAGGTAGATATGGTGCAAAATTCGAGAGCTTGTAAAACCTGATGTGAGCACTTGCAGAAAAAAAATCTGAGCTTGTGTGCATACATTTACACTTGTATAAAAATATCCACGTATCTGTGAACCAAATTTGAAGTCACAGAAGAAGAAAAAAACGTTTGGTAGCTGGTAGAAAAAAAATGAACTTTGTGATGAAATATATATATTTTTTAAATATATTTTCCATTACAACTGCAACTTGGTGATTACAACCTCTCAAATCAGTCATTACAACTTCACAAATCTGCTCTGTGGCAGTCTAAATCGACAAATCTGCGGCCTTGACTTTTGCTACACTTCTTGCAATGAATGTGTCGCTAAAGTAATTTTCCCCTGTAGATGTGGGGTGAGGGAGGGGGGTTGGAGCGAAGGGGCAGAGCCAGGGCTGTCCCTGGCCAACTTGGGGCCCCAAGCAACATTGTGAGATGAGGCCCCCCCCCCCCACCGACAGGAGTGGAATTTTTTTTTGGGGAAACAAAGTACTTTGCAAATATAATTCCTGTTTATTATTATCAACACAGTTACTTTTTTATACAGTGAGGTAAATGGTAAATGTGCATGTATGTCGTTCAGTATGCGTTTACAGGTGAATACGTCTGCATTTCCTGCCAAATACTAACCTCAAAAAGATTAAAATATAATTAATGCAAATAAACTGCTTCTACTAATAATAATAATCATAATCATAATAAATTCAATAATATAAATACTATATTATTTTATTAGAATATAGTTGTAATATAGTCAAGACAAAACATCCTTATGACATGCTCAAAAACTGATATTTCTTCTGTATCTGTATTCAAATTGAGTTCCCTCTGTCAGCAATGTATCAACAACTACACACACATTTATATCAGTATTTCTCTGTGTTGTGGTTGACATGATGATGACTGTTAGGAGTTAAGGGGAGAGGCTGAGCATCACCATGAAATGTGCAAATTGACATAAAAATTAATAAAAGGGAAAAAAATGCAGCTGATGTTTTAATATGGCAATTGACAAAAGTTTGACATTTGACTTATACAACATTCGCAAGTTGTACATTTGACTCATACAATAACCCACCTTCGAGTGATGCTCTAGTATGTTTCAGTTTTTTCCCTCTTGCTTGCACTGGACTGAAACTGTCTTTTCGCCGACATCTCTTCACCTGCACTAGTGGCCGTATCAAAGACGTGACTGGCCAGATGTTGATTCATTGCAACGGTGTCGGGTTACAGACGTGCTCTCCTTGTCACCTCTCACTCTCGCGTGTCAGCGCGGGGGGGGGGGGGGGGGGGGGGGGGGGGGGGGGGGTGCGCGGAGAACTGCGCTGAGAATTGCGCTGAGAGCAGCGCACAAGCCAAGCTCATAAGCCGAGGCCCCCTGCACTAGGGATGGGTACCGAGCCCCGGTATTAAACGGGCCCCGGGGCTGAATTATTAAAGACCGTGGTACCGTTGAGCACCGACGTTATCGGTCTTTTTATCGGTACTAGAGACATGTATAAAATATGTTATGTATATTATTGCTACACAAACATTATATTGCAGTTTCGGTGTTGCCAACGTCCAGGAGCGACGCTTGGTCAGGGTCCCGTGGCGTGCAGTTGGGACGCGCCGAGGCTCCTTCAGCTTCATAAACGGACGCAAAGAGCTTTCAACTGATTGCAATGTATTCCCATCGGCGGCGGTATTTGACGCTCAGGGAAGCACCGCATCGGTCCATGTCGGCGGCTGTTAAAGGCAATGTGAGCGTCCATTCCCATTGGATAACGGAGGATTTTACACCCGGAAGTAACTATTCTCCTTACTGTCGATTGATGTTACAGTGATATCTGCACTACTCATCAACTCAAAAACACCAGATTATCCTTGTTAATTACACAACATTGATTGGTTTAAATTGTGTGCAATGCTATTGTGTTTTTCCCCTTCGATTCGGAGAAACAAATATTTTTTGGAGTTTAGGAAAATTCAGATTTTACATAGTAAAAAACTGTAAATTATAGTGTCCGTCCAAAATTCTTTTTTACTTATAGTAAAAACCACTCTTGGATGATGGGTTAGTAGACTAAAATCTTTAGGAATCCAAAGTACAACATATAATAAGTACCCTGTATCAAGATTGATGCAAAACAAGTGACATTTGACCTTTTTAGAGAGATTTAGCAAAAAGAAACCACTTCTGGGGTCATTTGGGTGGATTTTCCATATCTCTGGCCCCTCTTGCTCGATGTTGATGGTTGACACCTCTTTCTGACCGTTAGAGCCAATATAATCGAAGGGGGAGTCCCCCACACACACACGTTGTGAAGAGAAAAGGTGGGGGCTTCGCGCATGTCATTTTCAATCAGAGTGAACCTATCTCGAGCTTTGACATCTGGAAACGGAAAAGCAGTTTTAATGCTTATGGATTATCAGAAATGTCGGTGTCAATAGATTCTGTGTCACCTCGATGTGTTGGATGTGGTGAAAAGATAAATAATAAGGTTTTGTGAGTGATTTTCGGTGCAGTAAGGTGTTAGCATTTTTCGCTCGTTGCTAATTCAGAGGCTCAGTGTTAGCATTGTGGGTTTTCTTTTGAATTTTTTTTTAAATGATCAGTTAGATGAGTTTCTTCCCGTTACATGGATATAAAACATTCATAGTTTTATTAAATGAACATGCCCTCAGACACTGTTTCCTGCCAGATGTTGCGGCAGAGCCCCGGTACCGGGGTCTCTCGGGCTTAACAGGTTAATGAAAACTGTTAACGAGGGTTTGGTTTTAGAAGTGATGAGGAGACAATGAAGTCCAGGCTTCTTTGAAAAACACAATATTATAACACAAAACCAAATGAAAGGGTCTAGATGAGGGGTCACCAACCTTTTTTAGGATGAGAGCTACTAAATAAAACAAGTGTTGTGTCTTGTCAAATGTGTTATTTATGTTTATGTATTTTGTCTGTCATTTCCTGTTTTATTTTGTATTTACCTCTTGTCTTTCCTCCCCCGTGTGTTTTTCCCGCCATCATCAGTGTCAGCCCCGCCCCTGATTGTTTCCACCTGTTCCCACTCACCTCATGTTTAAATAGTCCTGTCTCTCCCCTGTGTCAGTTTGTCTTGTTTGTTTCCTCGAATGGTCGTGCCAAGCCTCAACTCAGAAAGGATTGCTTTCTCTCATGTCAGGTTTTGTTATGTTCGTTTATTTTGTTAAAGGAGACATGTCATGGCCATTTCCACTGATCATAATTCCATTGTTGAGGTCCACTAAAATAGATTTATATTGTGCAATTTTCCAAACTCACATTGGTTTCTCATACAGCATTTCTGTAAACTATGTGTATTCACTGAATTTCACTCTCTGCCTTTAACGGCTCGTTGTAGCTCCAGCCCCCACCCTCCCTGTGAGCACTCTGATTGGTCCGGACGTTGTGAATCGCGCTGTGCTCCGTGGAGGTGTTGTTTCCTTGTTTAGCGATACACAGCGAAACTCATCCTGAGCACACACAAACTCACAGCCTAAGTAAAAACAATAAGTGTGGCTTGATATTGAGTAAGAAAAAGGTTGATAAACGCTGTGAGAATGGGTCTGCAGAGAGAATTTCGCCGCGATCCCAACTGTCTGTTATCAGCCTGCAGCCAGGGAGGAGAAATCAGCAGAGCTGCCTGCACTGTGTGTGTGTGTGTGAGGAAGTCCGTGGATTGGTCAATTTGGACCAATCAGCAGGGGCTTAACGTAACGGCTCCACGGACGTAACGTAACAGCTCCACGGATTGGTCCATTTGGTTCCAGGTACGGGGTTACGTCACCCCGTACCCGGAAGAATCAAATGGACAATGACGTATCTCCAACGAGGCGTTTTGGGGAGGTATTTTCTGTGTTAGAGTTTTACTCGCTACAGGGTGTACTTTGAGGGTTTTTGACTCTGCAGACCGTTTACATGCATATAAACCTTCATAACACACAAGGGGACGGGTAATAACCGGAAAAGCATGACATGTGTCCTTTAAGCTTACGTTTTTATTAAGTCCTCTTTTTGTTACGCTAGTTTTTTCCTCCTTGTGAGCGCCTTTTGTTATTTCCATCACCTACTCTGTTAAGAGGGATTACCTGAACTGTATAAATATACTTTTTATTTTATTCAACACTTTGTTTTTGGGTCGTGCATTTGGGTTCATCAGTTTGTGTCGAGGTCCTGACAACAAGTCGGGGGCTACTTTTACTCCTCTTTTTTTTAGCACATTTTAACATTATGATTATTATGATAATGCTTACCTTTAACCTTTGTGTGCTGTTTGGGTATGTGGGACCCGTTTTCAGTGTTTACTAAAAGAAAATGTATGCAATTTAATTATTTTAACCTGCTTTATTTGGGGGTGGACCTCACATCCTCTTGGGGGGTCCGGGGGCATACAACCCCGGGAAGATTTTTTTTTAAATGTTGAAGTGAAATGCATCAATCTGGTGCACTTTGAGCACAACATGAATTGATGGATACAGCTCTCAACACTCAGATGAAAGGGAGCTGTATACTTTTCAATAATCCAAACATCTTTAGAATATGATCACAAGCAATAGCAAATCATTTAAACTTGTTTATTCTTATCTTATGTTACCTATAGCATACTTTCTTTCTATTTATGCATATTTTACTAATCACTTCCCTTTTAAACTGTTTTTTGTTTTTTTTACTGTCCTATAGTACACATTGGAATGATTTCTTACTTTTACATCTATATTAAATAGATAAAGGTGTGCTCTCCTTAGCTCTCTCTCTCTCTCTCTCTCTCTCTCTCTCCCTCTGTCTCGCTCGCTCACAGAGGCTGTGTGCTCCTCTGTGGCGATGAGGGCTTGCGTTAAAAAAAAAGAAAAAACATATTTGTAAAGTTGGGGGACACAAACGGGATTTTCGAAAAGTGGAAGTGTCCTCAGTGGAAATTACGCCATGCGTGTGTGTGCGTCAAGTGCAATAAATATATATGCAAGTTGCAACACAGAGTAAAACTCTGCCCCTCATGTGCTGTATAGGCTGGCACGACTAGGCTGTTCAATGGGGCTGATGTGTTGTGTAGATTCTGCCAGAAGGAAAATCACGGTCAAACTACTGTGGCTCCACATTGCTTTTCTTCCCGACTGCAACAATGGTCCCGCAAATCAAGCAAGAACGTGATTGGTCAATATTCATTGTGGGGGTGGGGGGAGGAGGGGTGTTAGATAGATATAGAGTTGTAGTAAGTAGATAGAGTTCGCTATGATTTAGGTTTCGTTTATGCATAGGGTAGATTATTTTAATTACATTTTGTTTTTTCTTTTGTGTATTTTTTACATTTTGGATTTGCTTGCCGAGCTATTTTTAGAACATGCCCCACGGGCGACTCACGTTGCCCCTGCGGGCACCGTTTTGGCTACCCCTGGTCTAGATCAATAATGGCATAGAAAGATTGTTTTTTTTAACCCTGAGTTTTGTCTGAAGGTATTGTGATCAGACACCATACTGGACATACAGTGTAAGGTGGCCTGCATGCGGCCTGACAGGCAAAAGTTGGGGCAAAAAAAAACCATAAAAATGGTCCCCAAGATGACTGTAATGTCTACATTAGGATAAGAAAAGGATATAATTGAGGTAAAACTTTACAAACACAATATTTCGAATAGAACCGAGTTACATGCGAGAATATCATATTTGTTCTCTTTTCTCTGGTCACAAGATTTAGAATTGATGGTGTTTTAACACCAATAAACCAATATAAGTCTTCTTTAGTGAATAAAAAGCATAACACATTCACAATGCAGGCATAGGACAACTTCACACAGAAGCAGAAACTGTAGAATATGTCCTAAAAGTATATGAGCTTTGGGCAACAGATGTGTAAACTGTTATTTTAGTGCTGCATTTCCATCATTGGGACACTGCTGTATGTTTAATGTCAATATTTGCTGGGAGGCTTTCTCTTGTAAAGTTAAATCTACAACACCGTGTTATTGTGCATCATTTTCAGAAATGTCACCACAGTGCCTGTTGTTTATGGTCTTTGCAGTCCCAGCTTCCCTGCTAGACGTCCCAGCAGGAGCCTAAGTGCCTAGTTTGCCAACTGGCATGTTTCTGCTCACTGCCTGGACTGCAGCCTGATTTTGCATCTTAGGTTCTTTGTTTGCATGTTGAGTCACTGAGTAAATTCTCCTCTCAGTTCTCATTTTAATTTGCTTTTCACTGAGAGATACTGAAAGGCCAACTGGCGCGAATCTAGTTAAATCGGTCTGATGGGCATAAACGTATAGAGATACTCTCTTTTCGCCCACAAGGTGACCTTTCCAGCATATATATATATATATATATATATATATATATATATACAGGAAACAGAGGATAGGGCAAGTTGTGCAGCTTGAGATGAGCATTAAACGCTGACTTACTTTTATGGCACAAAAACACAGAGATGAAAGATCCGTCTGGCACTCTTTTGATGTCAAACCCTTTTCAGAAACTTAACGAGTTCAAACTTTTCAAAAAGCTGCTCTCTGTTGTGTCATTTCTGACATATTCACAAGTGCTCTCGATGTATATGTAATATTTTCGCAAGGCTTCTGCTGTGTCATCCAGGCTGCTTGACTCCTGTAAAGTCAAGGCTTGTTTACTGCGACCTTTTCCCTCGCCCTGGTGTCATCCATCTTCACGCCTTGATATGTTTCAGTTGTTAGTGTCACTGAAGGTCATTTCCCTACAATAAATGAGGCTAATTTGGGCGTCGGATGCATCAGCGTCTGCATGGCTGCTAGTTATGATTTCCAATGTTTTGAGAATTCAAAACTTTTCTTCCTACGTGGATAGAGAAACAATACCCACCTTCAATTTCATTTTCACAAGAAATAAAGAACTACCTTTACAGTAAAAATATACAACATAGCAGACAGGTTGACCTCTTGTAGCTATTTTGGAGGTTTCATTCCAATCATGGTGAAATGTTTCTGCAAACTACTAGCATATACTGTAAGTCATCGTATAAAAAAGGTCCTTGTTTTCAAACAGAACACTGGCAACCCTGTCTCCAAGGAAATTACTTTTACATCAAACTAATCTGCTAAAGCAAATTTTGGTCACCAAATTATGTTTCCATTATTGAAATGACGTTTTTTTAATTGAATCTACATACTGGCATACTACATAACATAATCACAGGTGGAATTTAGGAAGCAAACCTCTGGAGTCACAGTAGTAGTTGGATAAACCAACAATACAATTACAGTCGTTTGACTCTGAGGGGAATACTTCCGGTTTTATTATGAAAACTTCGAGACCGGAAATACTGTTTTCACCCCGTGAGGGTCGACGCCAACTTTACGAAAGACGTAGTATATTAACGTTCTCCTGACGAGACCTCAAATCATCTTCGTAATATCTATCAAACAACTATAGATCCTACACATCCACTGGACGTGGATTCTAAAAGTACAATATACACTTCTCGCTAGAAATCTAATCAAAAAGCATTTTAATGGACAAACTATCCTACAATTTAGGATTTTCCAGAGAGGGTTATTTGTGAATATACGACCCTCCGGAGCGTTTGCAATCAACGGGAGCATATGCTGCAAATTGATGTTTCTTACACGACCACTAGAGGTGCTAAACTTTAAAACGTGACTCTAGGTCGTAATAAGCTGCTGAACAATCTACCTATTTGGTCGTTTTTTGGAGGAGGATAGGCTGTTCCGATCTTACGTCATGACCGCAGCAAATATGGATCAGCTAATTCCCACCACATCATTCAGAATATCACCCTATTCATTTATAATTGTACACAAACCAACATTGGGAGCAATGTAGAAGCCCATGGAATACACAATAAGAACAGCAAAGAATGAAACGCCGGGTTACGTATTGTAACCCTTGTTATATTAACACAGGTGGAGCCCTCTACTGGAATCTATGGGTACTACCTTATCATGCAAGCATTCACCTACTGAGATTTCTATAGACGTAGCCGGCCCCGGGGCGGGCCTACCTGAATGCGTACGCATCTCACTTCCGCATAAAAGGAGGCCTCGCCTCCTGACCACCATCCTACACTACTCTTCAGCGAGCGGTATAGGACAGACAGTGCCCCCAAGGTAGAGGGCTCCACCTGTGTTAATATAACAAGGGTTACAATACGTAACACGGCGTTATATCTCTCACAGGCTCCGCCCTCTACTGGACTCTATGGGTACAGTGGGCGGAGCCCCGATGTATGCACGCACGCACTGTCGTCCAGCACACCGTTCCACCTCACTGTCCCTGACCGGCTTTAGCAGCCACTGCACCTCACTCACCTCTCCCTCGGTTGTGACCGTGGAGAAGTCTGGGCTGCGGCCGATAGAGCACACCCTGACGCGCTTGCCTCGCAAAAAAGTGTGCTCAAAAATAGTGCTGAGGACTCCCCTGCGTCTGCCCATAGGCAGACAGGGAAAGTCCGCAGCCCTGTATGGGTTCACTATGCACTCTCCCTCCTGATTCCCTAAAGAGCACGGGGAGAATGCAAGTGCCCCCTATGTCCCCCCACTTAGCCACTGACCCTGTGCAGAGTGTGTAGGGACTATAGTATGGAGGGCTCTCCCCCTCCTGCCCCCAGGCAGGCGAGGGGAGCCCTTCAGCCCTGTAAGGGCCCAGAGCGCATTACATCACCCCGCGACCCTCCAGGGGTCCGGAGAAATGTAAGCGCATTTACGCCCGGGGAGGGGGTCAGATGCCCACTGACCCACAGCCCCCCCCCTCCTCACCAGTCCTGTGTCGCCCCAGCAAGCACAGACGTTGAGAAAGAGCCAGACATATCCAAGAGATAAAACTTTATGAAGGGGCCTGGCGTTGACCAAGACGCCGCCGTGCATATATCCTCCACACTCACACCGCTGAATAAGGCTGTTGATGCAGCCACAGCTCGTGTGGAGTGCGCACGGACCCCCATGGGACAGGCTCTCCCTGCCTGCTTGTAGGCGTGTGCAATGGCTTCGCAAAGCCAGCCTGCCAGGCGTTTCTTGGACAGAGCTTTTCCAGTCACCCCGCCCCCGAAGCACACAAACAGCTGTTCAGTGCGTCTCAGGGTCGCTGTGCGCTCTACATAATATGCTAACGCGCGCACCGGGCAGAGGAGGTGTAATTTAGCTTCCCTAGCCCCACCATGGGGTGGAAGACTAAAACCCCCCAACTGAATAGCCTTCGACCTGAACGCACTCCTTAGGCTCTTGGGCACAAAGGAGGGGTTCGGTCTGAGTGTCGCCCCACTCTGGTCACCCCAAATCAGTAAACAGCTCGGGTGCACCGACAGAGCGGTTAACACGGACACTCTTTTGGCTGACGTTAAGGCAAGTAGCAACGCTGTCTTCCACGACAGTGCTTTCAGGGAGGAGAGCTCAAGAGGCTCAAGAGGCTCAAAAGGCTCTGTGACCAGAGACTCGAGCACCAGCGGCAGGTCCCACTGTGGGGTGGAGGCGTGCACTACCGGGCGCAGCCTCCTGACCCCCTGTAAAAACCGCAACATCAGTGGATGAGAGAAGGCTGACCTGCCATTGAATCCCTCATGACAGGACGAGATGGCTGCTGCATACACTTTCACTGTGGAATGAGCAAGCCCTCTGTCCACCAGTAACTGTAAGAAGGATAAAATAGAGCCCAACTCACAAGATAGGGGCTCTATTCCCCGCTCCTCACACCAATGCTGGAATCTCAGCCACCTTGGCCTGTAACAGGCTGTGGTGGATTCTGCTCTAGCTGCCTGGATAGACTGAATAACGCTGTCAGACAATCCACCCTGTCTCAGCCTGTCCCTCTCAGGAGCCAAGCCTGAGGAGGATTGCACCTGCCTCTCGAGACATCGCCCCCCAAAACTGGGGGATCGCCCAGGGCTGGCCCACCTTCATCTGTGTCATTTCTGAGTACCACTGGAGCGATCCGGTGCCACCAGAATGACTGCCAGACGTTCTCGCCTCACTCTCCCCAGGAGAGGGAGAATGAGACGCAGCGGTGGAAAGGCGTATAGCAGCTTCCTTGGCCATGGCTCGTGTGCAAACGCATCCACCCCCAAAGGCGGGTCGTCGCTCAGGGCCATGGAGAACCACAGGGCACAGTGGCTGTTGTGCCGACTGGCGAACAGATCCACTTCCGCTCTCCCGAACTGGGCCCAGATCTGCTTCACCACCTCCGGGTGAAGCGTCCATTCGCCTGGCAGGGGGCCGCCCCTCGACATGAGGTTGGCCCCCCTGTTCTCCAGTCCCGGGATATGGAGGGCTCTCAGAGATAACACCACCTCTGAAGCCCATAACCACAGCCTCTCCGCTGTGGCCAACAAGGCGGCGGAGCGGACTCCGCCCTGCCTGTTGATATAAGCCACTGTGGTGCTGTTGTCGCTCCTGACCATTACATGTCTCCCTTGAATTAGGGACATGAAATGCCGGAGAACTAACACTACCGCCCGTAGCTCTAGGAGGTTGCTGTGTCGAGACTCCGTAGAGCCCAGCGCCCACCTATAGCCCTCTTCAGGCAGGTCCCTCCCCATCCTGTTCTGGATGTCCGTGAACACTGTGATGTAGGAGGTCACCCGTCCCAGTGGAGACCCCCTCCGGAGGTGAGCCAGGGACCCCCAAAACCGGAGGTTGCCCTCCACTGAGGGGGGGATGGTCACCAGCCGCCGTTTGTGCCTCTTGGGATCCAAACGCAGGCTGGAGAACCACCTCTGCAGGCGGCGCATATGTAGTAACCCCAGCGGGACCACAATGTGAGCAGCCGCCATGAGACCCAGAGTCTGCATGACAGTTAAAGCTGTCACTGTCGCCCCCTGTCGCAGCCTGTGCACCGCCCGGAGAAGGGACGCACGTCAGGTCTCTGACAGGGTGGTGCGTAGCGCGTCTGCATCGAGCACCACTCCCAAATACAACGCCTGTTGGTGAGGTATGGGGGTGCTCTTTTTCCAATTGATCGCAAAGCCTAATTTGGTTAGGTGTGTGATCAATCCTGCTGTGCAAAACATTGCCTGTTCCCGGGACCCAGCCATGACTATGAGGTCGTCTAGGTAAAAGAAAACTCTCATGCCGTGGGCGCGCAGCGGTTAAAGCGCTGTGGCCACACATTTGCTGAATGTGCGTGGGGATAGGGAATAGCCGAACGGCAGCCTGTTGTACTCGTAGGCTATCCCCTGGAAGGCAAAACACAGATACTTTCTGTGCTCTGGAGCAATTTCTACATGAAAGTACGCGTCTTTCAGGTCGATGGTGGTGAACCAATCGCCTGGCTGCACAAGCCCAGTAACTGTTTCATAGTTACCATGCGGAATTTCCTGCAGGAAATGTGGCGATTCAGGCCGCGGAGATCTAGAATAGGTCTGAATTCCCCTGTCTTCCTGAAAACCAGGAAGTACATGGAATAAAGACCATTTTCTCTGTGCTGAGGGTGCACAACAGACACAGCCTGCTTCTGCACCAGAGCCCGAATCTCTTATGAGAGGAAACTCATCTCCTCCTGGGAGGACAGATTTACCTCTCGCATGCCCATAAAAGGAGGTGGGACGCTGCAAAACTGGAGTGAATGGAAGATTTGCCCATGGAGGGTCGACACAGAAAGGGCCGATTATTTACTGAGGTACCTGAACGCACCGCCTCACGCTCTTGTGTGTGCGCGCGCTCCACCATAATGCTGTTCTCACCACTACGGTAAACAGCATTAATCTGAGTTTTTATAGGCGTAGAGTGTTTTTACTAAGGTCCCTGAACGCACCGCAACGCGCTCTTGTGTGAGTGCGGGCTCCGCCATAATGCAGCCTTTACCACTACGGTAAACTGCATTAACTGGAGTCTAGGCATAGTGTGTTCTCTGACAGCAATACGCCGGCCATAATGTCCCTGTAACCGCATACTCTCTCGTCTGCAGGCCTGTGGAGGAGTGCGCGCCGCGGTGACTCTTCTCTCTACTGAGGTCTTTGAACGCACCGCGGCCCGCCCTCAGGGAGTAGCATGAAGCTGCAGCGTCGGAGACGCAGTCCTGGGACCGCAGTCATAGGACCCTAGTTTTTCATGACACTGCCACCTAGCGAGTAGGAGACATGAATATAAACGACAACGCACAGAGTGTGAGTAATGTGAAGTGCTTTTAAAGTTGTATTTGTTTAACATTAATAACGAAGTGTGATTAGCTAACGTTAACTATGATAGTCTTAAGGCAATACAAACAATCACCTGTTAGCTTATGATAGCTTCTAACCGTCTTAAAGGCACTAAAAACAATTATTCGTTAGCTATAGCTTTCGGCAAAATAAACTGTTAGCATTTTTGATTATTTGTTTAATGAAACTGTAGCGTGATTTTGGCAAGCCCAACTAGGTGTCCTACATTAATTGTCGACAGAAATACAAGCACCACAGGGAAACAGTCATCTGTTAGCCTATGATGATGACTCACTGCAAAACCAACTGTTAGCCTTTTTGTTTATTTGTGTAATGAAACCGGGTGCTTTCAATGCGACCATCTTTATAAGGACGTTGGCACAGGCTACCGGGGAAGTGGACGGCGAGGAATCTTGGAGGGTTTTTACCCCGAAGAGGGCTTCCCGGGGTACTGCAGCTGGAGCTGTTTTCTGGTGGCTGAGGGAACAACAGACCCCGCCTCACCCCAGTGAAGAATCCTAAGTGCCCTCTCCACTTTCAGAGGAAGGGTCAGAGGAACTCAAAGACATTCTGGACTCCAGAGGTCATTCTGTGTCCGTGTTAAGGAAATTGTGCCCGTCTTCTAAATAAATAAAAATGTATTCTGCACTGAAATGCCTCTCGGTCAAACTGCATGTTCAACACTGAACAGTTGTTTTTGTTTTTGAGTAATCAAGCACCTCTTCAAAGACACATTTGATTTGATTATTTCGAACGTGTAATATAATAATGAAATTAAATAAGATAATTATGATACTGCAGAAACGTAAGCAGTATCAAATTGATAAACTAAATATTATTGACTTACAAATTATATATAAACAAATGATCTACCTAATTACACATCCGAAAAGGCGTGGGAAGGAGTTTACACGTATTTAATCCCACCCCTTCTCCCTAAAACTAAATTAACATTTTTGTTTTCTTTTAACAAAATATACATCTATCTGTATGTCTACATACAATATATATCATTATTACTACAATATATATATATGCATATATTAATTTACATTGTATGTCAAATTTGATAAGACAAATATAAAAGACTATCTTTTTACATCTGACATACAAAATACATTTGTTATTAAAAAACTGAAACATAATAATAATAATTACATTTCTGTAAGAAAAACATATTTTCATGCATTTTTAGATCGTTAATAACAAGCATTACAATGTCTAAAGAGACTCGCTGTGTATGAGACTCAATACTCGCCGGTTGTACTTTTGCGGGCATCCAATTCGCTAGGTGGCGGTGTTGCAAAACAACTAGGGTCCTATGAGTGCGGTCCCAGGACTGCGGTCCTGAAACTGCAGTCTCCGATGCTGCAGCTTCATACTATTGCCCTCAGGGGAGGGGGGCCGCGCGCGCCGTCACAATGCCCTCTCTTTGAAACCGACATTATGGGGAAAAGTGGAATTGTGGAGAGAGATGACTCTTACTCTGGGATAAATGCAACCGTGTTTACTGAATGCATTTTCCCACACACACACACCACCCCAGAACTAGAGTTTACAAACGTAAACCACCGTTCTCCTGCAGAGGTCCCTGAACGCACCGCGGCCACTCTTACGAGGGCCGCCCGCCCACGTATTAACGCTGTATTTCCCATTCGACGGGGAATGGCATTAATGGGAGCTATTATACCAGGCAAGGTGTGTTTTCTGACAACAGCACGCCGGCAATAGCGTCTCTTGAACCCGCACAGTGCTTTGACAGCACTCGGTTTATCCCACTCACGTGCACATACCCACCTGCTGGCTCCCTATACTGGGGTTTACAGCAGAGGCGGGGAGTGTATGACAGTGTTTCTTCCTCTGGGGATGGGCAAGAAGCAGCCACGATGCGATTACTCCTTATCCCGTGAGCAAGGAGATCGATCCAAAGAGCCCTTCCGTAAACACGGGGGCTCCCAGGAGATCAACACGGTCCTCTTTGGAAAGTGCCATGCGGCGTGATATCCCAGGGACATCACACGGCAGGCAGCGGCGGCGGCCTGTGATGAAGTAGGGTCGCCCCTATATCATGTGAAGCCACCGAGCACCGGTCCCCCAAAGGGAACCGGGCCTGGGGCAAGGCCCGTGGACCAAGCTACTTATTCGGCCTTGCGGCCCAATAATCGCTCTGACCTTGTGAGGCGGGGGCATCTCTAGCAATGAGCGAGTAGCCCACACACCCGCCGCCATGATCATCATCCAGGGAGAGTAAAGCCCTGGGCGGTGGACTTCCATGGACGCCGGACCCGGAAGGAATGGCGAACGTGAATTGCACCGCCTCGACCATATCCTGGTCCCCCACACTCGAAGCAGAGGTGGTGGGGATCGACGCCCGCTATTTAATCCAGGGCATGATTTCAAAAAATACTCGTTTTCTTTCTTCCTTTCTCTCAAATAATACGTCTCGGACTCAGTGCTAGGCTATCACCTCCGCTCGCTGAAGAATAAAGGATGGTGGTCAGGAGGCGAGGCCTCCTTTTATACGGAAGTGAGATGCACACGCATTCAGGTAGGCCCGCCCCGGGGCCGGCTACGTCTATAGAAATCTCAGTAGGTGAATGCTTGCATGATAAGGTAGTACCCATAGAGTCCAGTAGAGGGCGGAGCCTGTGAGAGATATAACCTACATCAATGAGTGACCGATCAAGAGTTCTGATCATGGATTCAACTCTCTATTCATGTCGCCATCATTAAAAATTCAAAAGCACACTGTTATTCAGGATACCTTTAAAGAAAGAAAAGTAGTCCTGCGAATGCATTTGTAGATAGATGGTTGGACATAACAGAAATAAATATTAGCCTGGTAACTTGTAGATGGCATTAGGATCAAGGATTTATTTTCATATACAACTTTTGCCATCCATCATATTTGTTATACCATGTGTCTTGTGGAAATAAAGGGGCAGACCAATGATTCTCGGGTGGACAGATGATAGCACAACAGCAGCCCTAACCAAATCATAAAAAGAAGAGCCTGAACTTTTCCTTTAAAATGGTGTCATACTGCCTTAGCTTAAACCTCTGTGGATGAGATTGGATCTGTACTGTATGTATTCATAAGTAGGAGATCAAACAGAATATGCACTTGGCGGTGTTTACCCTGACAAAACAGGCGGCTGAACAGGGATCAAAGTAAAGTTAAGGTAAGCTGAAAATCTACTTTGGATTCAGAGTGACATTGTGGCTTAGGGCAATGCATCACATCGTGACTGTGCACTTCTTCATCATTAGCTGAAGGTAAAGGTCAGGATCTAACAGAAAGGCAATTTATTTTTGCAAATACCAAGTCATAATAAGCTTCTACTTCTCGCCCGCGTTGCTTAATACAACCGGGGCCAAGAGTCTGTGTCATAATCAGATTTACAGAGTACCTCAAGTACACTTTGGAACAGTTGAACTGCTGCCAACCTTAAAGCTTTTTTTCTTTCAGGGAAAATGTATTAATCTGCAAAACATGACAAAACCAAGGGATGGGAATATAAAGAGAAGTTTCTGGGGACAACATTTTCTCTCACTCATCCGTCTCCCTTTATGGTTGATATTGCAGAAGCTGCAATGGGGGAAATTCTCTAGCATTACTTCATTTAAATTTGAGCAGGAAGAGATCAGTCTGTTGGAGGAATTTCAGGCTTCTAGAAAGTCTTTATTCTTCCACCCAACTGTCTTCTTCTTTTCACCATGCTGCAGCGAATATGAAAGCTCAGATAACAACAAATAAACAGACAGGGGTAAGTTGCCATAAAGAATATGTGAAAAATCCAGTAAAATGTTGTAGATACAGATTGGAGATCAGATATGGGTGTAGCTGGATTTATGGAGGCTTTCCCCGAACCTTTGCGACAGTGCAGCAGAATACAAACTGTGAAAAGACTAAGTAGTTCTTTTTCTGTTTAAACTTGCAACTAGATCCAATCACAGAGGCTTAAACAAAGACAGTGTGTGGACTAATATCCTAACAGAAAATGTGAAAAAGTATGAGTTCAGTCATGAAGCTAATAATTGTTGTCATCGTCGAGCCATTAAAGAAGGTGCATCATCAGATCTTACATTTGTGCCAGTTCCTGCTCTCTTACCATACAGTATCAACATAATTTCAATAGTTACCGTCACCTTTCCTCAGATAAACATCTATTTTACTTCAATCTATTGCCACCTTTATCTTACCCCATCAAATACAATTTCAGTTCCAAATCCCTTCGCGTTCCTTGGTAAAGGTTCTACTATAAGTCATGTTCTTATCACTTTAACACAAAGAAGCCGTTTAGCGTTACTTGTAGTCAAGATTTAATCCACAGTAAGATCAGAGTGCTGATGATCAGTGGGTTAAGTTGCGGTGTGTTATCACTAGAAATGGGCATTTCAAGCAAAAACACTTTTTTCTATATTGACTGGAAAATGTTTAACTACTCTTGGAAGACACACAAGAAAACAGCACCACACATGCATGGACATGATTTCCACTTCAGGCTAATGGAGCTCTTCAACTACTATGCTTCAATGTACCCAATAAAGTTAAACAAATTATTTCCCAAGACTATAGTCATGATTGAAACACTGTTTTATAGAAATACTTTTATCATTGCAGTCGCTGTTTGGTGAAAGTCTCGCTTTAAAGATGCCCAATAACGCTGTCACTTTTCCTGTAGTGTGTCAACAGAAGAGTTTGTCTCCCACAACCCCCCCCCCCTGCCGGAAACAATAACATAACCATAACATCGCAACATCTCTATGCAAACTCACGCTTCTATTGGCCATCACTCCAACATATTATGTGTGATATGCTAAGGGTCGAGGCATTTCAGACATATCTCTAAGTTGTTGACCTATCACAACGGAGCTGGGCAGTTAACCAATCAGAACATGGGCTCTGGTTTCAGACAGAGGGTGAAAAGAGGTGCTGCAGCACAGGCTGTATGAGCAAATAAAGCACCTGTTACCATTAAAGCAGGTCATTCTTTGAAAGGCAATTTCATCCAAATACAGAGATAAGCAGACCCCCAGGTGGAAAGTTAAATCCCAAATATTCATCCGGATCATGAAGGAGAGACAATATCTGACAGGATAGAAGAAATATAAAAAAAAACCTGTGGAAAGAGTTGAAGGAGAAAGTTAAAAGTGGGAAAAGTTGGAAGAAGATTTAAAAAGACATGAGCCACGGCTCTAGGTGTAATGAAGTCAAGCTGTGATCATGTATATCAAGAAGAATCCCCACAGTCAGATGATTTTTACCAAAAAGGAATAAGCATCATCAGTTCAGACAGCTCAGTGCATCATATGAAGCAACCCCTGTTCAGTTGTAAACATCTTTCAGTTTAACTAGACAACTGGAAAGAAATGTGCATAAAACCTGCTTAGCACCGAGCACAAAAACTAAATGAACTCAAAAATAGGCACTTGACAGTATACAAACTGGCAGGAAATTAAGCTTGAAGGAAAACGAGGATACAGTACCCATTGACACATTTTCAAGTGGCACATTAATGTCACCCACAAACTCTCTTTTTGTCCTAGACTCGTCATCATGCGCTCAGTGGAAATTAACAGCAGATTTGCAGCTGACGGCTGTGAAGGCAAATGAAGTAAGTTCTCCTTCCTGAAAATTAGCATGCAGCCTCTTTGATCACGGGCTCTGACAGATCTGTTGCAGACAGCCGCCATCTTTTTATGAACAAATGAGTCATGCTGCTTCTGTCTACCGTCACCAGAGCCTTGCCTTGAGGCGGCATCCGGCTATGAAAACTGCAAGGTGGGGAAGAAAAACAGCAGCTCATTGATGTTTCACTTTGACTAGACTAGAGCATATGGCATGACGTGGTGTTTACTCACATAAGTGTTGCTGTATAATTCTTTACACAAAAGTATCTAGCGCTTAGCTAATTCAAATACAAGAGCTTTAACTGGGACAAACAGGGAGTTATGTCAGCAGATATTACTGTGTCATCTCTTCACATGTTTCTAGATAATTGGATTTTAAGTCAAATCCATACAACAGAAGGTATACTTCACCAGTTTTACCCATCATGGCCTGTTTACAGGTCCTGGAGAATTAAACTACGGTGGCCCTGAAGTGCAAGTCAACACAGCATTTCTGAAAACACCACAGCATTTCTGAAAACACCACAGCATTTCAGGAAACACTACAGCATTTCACAAAACGCCACAGCATTTCACAAAACACCACAGCATTTCAATTTATACGGAAAGGGTATTCCTTTAGGGAGAACACTTCTTGTTTGTGATTGGACAGAGCCAGCCAGAGAAGCACTGCTGTGATTGGTTGTTTATGCTGCCAGTCAAGAAATGACGCTTCGTGATTGGTCAGCACCCGACAGCACAACATATCCCGAAACATCAGCCGTTAGCTGTTAGCACACAGAGCTCACAGCTCCTCATATTTGTTCAGAAACTGGACAAAAGTTCAACATGAACAAACCACAGACTGTCTGTGTCATGGTGAATACAGTCGCTGGTTTATTTATGTCTGTATGCCGTTGTTGTGAGTTTGGACGGAGCAGCTACAGGTTGGTTTATCCTGATCGATCCGATCTCCATTCAGAAAACACACATTTTAAAAGGTTTTTGGCCTGCCGTCTTGTCTGCAGACTTATCAAAGCATTAATTCATGGTTTTTACTATCCGGTATCAGTATGTTGTTACTTCGGCATCATTTTGAAACGTGTATTACAATTAAATCACAGTAAAATATGATCATTTTGTTGGTATCTACCAAAGTATTTGCATGGATATAAGCCGCGGTGAAACCTGAAACTCGAGCGATTAGAGCGATGCGAATATTCGGGGCTTATATCCATGTAAATACTATGGTAGACTACAACAAAATGAACATATTTTACCGTGATTTAATTGTAATACACGTTTCAAAATAATGCCGAAGTAACAACATACTGATACCAGTTAGTAAAAACCATGAATTAATCAGTGACATGTCTGGAGACAAGAGGGAAGGCGAAAAACCTTTTAAAATGCCTGTTTTCTGAATGGAGATTGGATCGATCAGGATAAACTAACTTTTAGCTGCTCCGTCCAAACTCACAATAACGGCATACAGACATAAATAAAGCAGCGACTGTATTCACCATGACACAGACAGCCTGTGGTTTGTTCATGTTGAACTTTTGTCCAGTTTATGAACAGATATGAGGAACTGTGAGCTCTGTGTGCTAACAGCTAATGGCTTATGTTTCGGGACATGTTGCCCTGTCGGGTGCTGACCAATCACGAAGCGTCATTTCTTGACTGGCAGCAAAAACAACCAATCACAGCAGTGCTTCTCTGGCTGGCTCTGTCCAATCACAAACAAGAAGTGTTCTCCCTAAAGGAATACCCTTTCCGTATAAGTTGAAATGCTGTGGCGTTTTGTGAAATGCTGTGGTGTTTCCTGAAATGCTGTGGTGTTTCCTGAAATGCTGTTTTGACTTGCACTTCAGGGCCACTGTATGTACCGATTAAGTTATATTCAGGCTTATGTGGTTCCAGAGCGAGCTGCAAGAAGTCTAATGAAGTGAACATTGGTTGGGGGTGAAGACTAAACATTAGAGAATTTAACAAAATATTGGGTTGTTGATTGAGAAAGATGTGAGCTGGCCAGAACTCTGCCTCTGATTGAGGCTAGGGCTCAATGCTACATCAGCCACTTCTACAACAGTACAACCTTACGGTATCTACAGCCTTATTGATTCTACCAGACACTGTGTGTAATCAAGTAATATAAGAACACAATGTATCTGCTGCATTGAAAAAACTAAAAATGACATATTCAAAGATTAACAAATTGCTAGATATAACAACACTGCAAGCTTTGCTAGTCAGTTGGATTTAATAGCCTTTACAAAGTTCCTATCTTGTTTTTTTGTTTTTCTTCGCTCAAGTGTCCAGATTTAAAGTAGTTTTTCGCCTTCTCGTCCATGCTACAGAATTCTGCTACTATGCCTCCAAGTTCTTATACAAGAGTTATCACAAATACAATTATATTTGATAATAAACCTTAAAGATTGACTATGGGTTAGCTAGAACGGAGGATTCTTTCTATATCTTAAGTTCAACAGGTTTGATCTGATCGCACAACGATCTGTCAAGAGTTCTCCAATGGATAAAAATGCCACTGTCCTCTTCATCTCTTCCTCTTTTTATGGTATGAATAGAACCCCAGGACTTGAATATTCAGAGTGCATAGCAGAATATACCCACTCTTGCAGTGAAACATTTTGTCTTTTGAGGATTGTTGTCAGGAGCCATGTGGAGATGACAGCATGGCAGGGCTTATTCCCACCTTTCTTCTGCCGTTCCTTTCTTCTCTCTCCTCTCCATTACCAACCGCCCCCATTCTCTCAATGTCCTCAACCGATTCTCTCCCCCTCGTTGCTGACCCTCAAAGACAGAGTGCCCTGTTCTGTCTGTCTGCCATTGTCAACCAGCACAAGAATACCAATGGCCGGCAGCTCAAAGCAATCAATTCCTTCGAGGTAGATCCACCGTGTATCTGACATCAGCCTCCCTGATTATTGTCTCCAAACGCAAGCCAATCAATAGCAGCCACTACCTCACCTCCCCACCACAAAAACCCTGGCATAATATGTAATGCCCCTGGTTTTTAAAGCACTCCCAGCCTCATCGACCGCAGTTTAGAAACAGAGTCCCATAGAACCCTGAATTGTTGCTTCAGAATGAGTTTGATCTATTTTTTTGTGAAAAGAGTTGTAAGAAAGGGGATTATCTGAACTGTATAGAAGAAAATAACTTGACAGCGTTAAATAATATCTGCCAGTCAACAAAAAAACTTTGGAATTACTAACTTCCTTGGCAGATGTGGAAAATTGGCAGCAAAAGACAGCGAGCGCTCAAATGGAGGCATTAAGATTCTGCCAATGCGCTGCACATCTTCACTGATGTGCCAGGTTATTGAGGGTGATGTTAAACCACTGAGTAGTGAGAACGGTGTTCAATCGAAGCACAATAACATGACATGATGTTACAGCTTGTTTTCTGATCTTTTCCCCCCCATCCTGACAAGAGGTAAAATGCGTTACTTTTTTGTCTTCTTTTGGCAGCAGCTTCAAAACCAAACCATGTTTCATATTGTTTCATTCTAAATTATGTTCCAGCCTTAGACATTTTCTTCATTTTCTGAGATTCAAATGTCAACATATGAGGTGAACATTATGGTTTGCTTCAAAGAACTGGAAGGCACAAAAAGAAGAATGATGCTGCATTAGACAGTAGTGAAGGCATTCATTGCCTGAAGCGATTGTGAAGCTATTCTTCCGTATAAACACTGCCGAGAGTTACCTTTCCTTTGTAGACATTTATAGATTCACTTCAGGTGAGATAAATCAAAAAGGCCTCCACAGACTGAGAAAAGGCGGACCGCAAACCTTGCTCCCGGCTTTAATGTTCAGCACAACAACAAAAATACGGCCGACCTCTATCATTACAGCTTCATTGATGGGACTTAACTGTGCTGCTGGGCGACCATCCAAACAAGCCTATTGAGGGGCGACTGATGAAGAGCGACATTTGGTAAGTGGAGGCCTTGACTTTTTGCTACACAAATCTGTAAGTGCATCATATAAAGGAACACATCCACGGTGGGGTAGTGATTTTAAAAGGAGTGGGATATTCAGCATTAGCACCCTGCCTTCTCAAACCATTCCAGTCTCCACAACACTAGCATTTTAAAATGGTCTTCACTGCAAAAAGCAATTGAGTTAAAAATGTACATTGTTCAAGCAACCCCATGATACTTTGATTAGCAGCAATCAATATACCATTTTATGAATCTGTAATTTAATACGTTTTAATAAGAGACGACATTAACTATCTTTTTTCTTATGTCAGCTATGAAACACGACAAAATGCAAACAATTTACATCAATCAGGCCAACAAACGTGGGCATACCTGTCCATACTTGAAGGGGGATGAACAAAACAGCATCATGGCAACCTCTTGGCTATATTTTATTTCCTCCCATATTTCTCTTCAAAAACTGTGATTCTAGAATGTATTTGGTGGTTTGCCACAATTCTTCGTAAAAATTGTACGGTGGCCGGCAGGTGCAAACACGGAACAACGGCCCAAAACGCATACATAAGCAGGAAACAGCTGCAAATAATGAAATGAAAAACCAACAAACCCTGAATACAAATACAACAAAAAAACGCTGCATTTACAGAAATGATGCAAACTAAATACAACACAGAAACCCCGAAAACAAACGCTGCAAATACAAAAAACGATATGCAAAGTCAAAAACACATACAAACCCAAAAACACACAATGCTCCCGGCCTCTAGGGGGCGCGTTACGTGGAACAGATTGATGTCTGACCAGACATAGAGAGAACGAACGAGAGTGATGCAAATTGAAGCCGGAGGAAACAAAGTTGAAGAAGGTACGTTTTGTTTTGTTTTTATGCAAAGCCATATTTACCCAGCTAGCGTTAGCTTGTTTGGTAAAATAACTTGCAAGTCAAGAGACAGCATTGTGCACCTAAATGTAACTCTTGACATCATATAGATATATTATAGGTGCAGAGAGGAGTTGGTTTATTGTGCCCCAATGTAAATCCTAATGTGAGAGTTAAAGGACGGTCAACAATATAATGTACCTTGGTCAGTTAAGATTTATCCTGGCACTTATTCTAATTAAAGTGAATTTATTGTATTTCAGTCAGTCATTTGTGTGTATGCAGGTGTGGGACATTCCAAAAATAAAACATTGTCAACATATTATTTTGTGCCACAAGAAGCAGAATGTTTTAACAGTACAGTAGTTTGAATATATGTTTTGTTTACCTTTATCAGACCTCTCAGGCACCCACAGCCAGCATCTGATCGGGTAAGACTAATTAAAAATGTAATTATAGGTGTAGGTAGGTTTGAATTTATGAACATGAAATCAATAAATACCTTTGTGTTCTAATGATACTGTCATTAGATCAACTGCACTTATTTCCTGGGTAAAAACCAACCAACCCCATTCCAGGAAGCGGTCCAATCTGCCCGGGTCAGAACAACTTAATTTGGTAAACGATGTTGACAGTTGCATCGTGACACAGTTGTTTGGTGTGTATCTTTATTTTTACATGTGTTTGTTTGTATAGCCTCCAATCACAGTGGGTAACATTGCCAGGAAGCAGAACAATTATACTTTTATACATTTCCAAATGACACCCACAACAACAGGAGTATGACAAAAGTATGGAAACCTGTTTGCGCCACAGGAAAAACAAATTCAAAATCCTGTAAGTCAATCCTGTAAGCTATCTCAATATATTGACTTAGCTATCTCAATATATTGACTTAGCTATCTCAATATATTGATTTACTATCTCAATATATTGACTTATATATATATTTTTTTATTGAAACAATTATTTCAAATACAGAATAAGGCACATAGACATCAATGTTCATCATATAAGCGGTAGAACTTCATATTAAGGTACACAAATTCACCATCAACTAGTTGTTAATTAACATGCATATTAGCAGTATATTGGCTCTTTATTAGTCATTATAAAACACGTATTAATGGCTTATTCTACATGACCATATTCTACAAGTAATCTGTGTATGTTACACTTGCATGTATGAGATCATTAAGTGCCTTGTAACTCCTTTTTTTATAGTTTCACTCCGTTTGAATGTCAGTGGACTGCAAATAAGTCAATAAAGGAGCATGGCTGCTCATTCCCTGGCTCTCAAAAGAGTTTGTCTGGCTGTTTAATCTACACTGTAAAATGTTTGGCTGTAAAATTACAGTAAATGACTGGCTACTAGTTGCATGGATTTCACAGTAATTTACTGTAGATATTTTACAGTAAATTAGGATAAAAGTACAGCTAAATGCTGTGACTTTACAGTTGCCGTGCCCATGGAATTACTGTGATATAGCAGTACAGAGCTGTGGTGTTATGGTACCTTGCTGTACATAAATTACAGTAATTACCTGTATTTTCACACTATTACTGTAGAAGTAATGCAACACAGTAGCCAGTAATTTACTGTAAATATAAAAATGTAAATAATACGATAATATATTGTACATTTGACTAGTTAACTGGGATTTTACCATAACTACACAATTCAATCAGCTCAATCAACAAAGAAAAACAAAGAAAATGCCCATTTTAACTTTGTATTACTCTATTGAAGTGCAAAGTACATTTCACAGTGTCTTGGACATGTTGTTACGGCCCCAACCTCTACTCCGTGGTAGTGGCTCGTGCTGAGACCCGCAACATGAAAGAATACACGCAATAATCAGTACTTGGTAATGAGCATTTATTGATAATCAGCCGTTTGATCACACAAGCGAAACGAGAAACAAAAAGAGGTCTGGAGGACTGGCCAAAAGGAACAAACAGAAGCCGCGAAAACTGGACAACCAGGTCCTCCCGGCTAAACATAAACACATCTGCAAAAATATGGCCTACAGCTCAAAATGGCAAAGAGGTATTCTAAGGAGAGTGTCTCCCGGCATTAGAATAGGCGAGACATCCTTCTCCTCCAGCTTCTCTTTATATATACACGGCTGAGTGGAATTTGGAACACCTGGGCAGAGGCGGAGCCAGGGGCAGACCAGGTGCACCCCATGCGCACTAACATGCGCAGCAGGGAGACAGAAAATAAAACAAGGAGGGGAGCACTTCTGAAGAATGTGCTGACATGGGGGTTTAAATTGCCATGCCTCTTTTTGGCTTTCGAGCCCGTCTCAGGATTAATGCCCAGGAAGCACCTGAAAACAATAAGCCAAGACAACCATTTCAATTTTACATAGATTTATATGTTGCATCGTTTATTTTAAGGCACATGCAGCGGTGCCCCTTTCAATTTAAGTAAAACCTGCACCAAAGAAAGAAATTAGTATTTAAAGCCAAACAAGAGCGATAAAAGCAAGAAAATCACTTCATTTGTTGTGTTATCACAGAGGATGGTCTGAATACAGTATTTTACTATGAAATAATACAGTAACATGTTGTGAAATCCTGGTAATCATTTATCCTGTACATTCACAGTAATTAACTGTGCCTGCATTGACTTCCCTGTGAAATTCAAAATTACAGTATTATATTGTGAACATTACAGGTAAAGACTGTAAAGTGGTAGAACAGTAATTTATTGTAAAATATTACAGCTAAATATTGTGAAATCATGGTAATATTTTTACAGTGTATGTTCACACTGAGACAGTACAACAAATAGAGACAACAGTACACCTATTGTGTAAGTACATACACGCAGGTCACAGAGTATGATCACAAATACATAAACTCTGTTAAAAATCTGTTTTATTAAAAAGTACAGGCTGCTTATATGTTCTCGGCCTTGGAGAAACTTGACATGTGTTGGTACATGTGTCTGAACCTCACTTTAGTGGTTCATTAATAAAACAGATATTTCAACGTGAGTTTACTTTGTTCATGTACTGTTGAGGTTAATTTCAGTAGTTGTGTGCTATAATGTATTTACAAAGTGTGAAGAGGAGGCAACTTTAGAATAGGGAACCTGTTCAGATCAATTAGAATCAAATTACTAGCTTATTGGTTATGAACAAGACTTCACTTTAAAATAGGGAACATATTCTTAGATAGAAATACCTAATTTTGAGTTATTTAGACATATTGAGGAGAGTATATTAACCTGTTAAGCACCAAGCCTGTTTTTCATGTTTCAGGCTCGAAAATGACATGCCCAAAACAAATGACTACAACTTAACTTCTAAAAGGGTTATATGAATAATTTCTTTTATCAAAGCAAGGTGTCCATATCTCTGGCCCCCCTTGGTCGATTTTGATGGTTGACACCTCTTTCTGACCATTAGAGCGAATAGAATCGAAGGGGGAGGCCCCCACACACACACGTTGTGAAGAGAAAAGGTGGGGACTGCGCGCATGTACATTTGCAGCAGAGTGGACCTATCCCTAGCTCTGGCATTTGGAAATGAAAAAGCAGTTTTATTGCTTATGGATTATCAGAAATCATTTCAAAGACGACACAAATACATTGGATTAACTGCAGCATCGTTTTTTTATCGTTTTAACGCCATTGAAGACCAGTTTTGACCAAGGTAAGCCATGTTAGCGTTTCTAGCTACCTAGCTCCACATGTTATGATGTACGCTTTCGTTTATAGCGTCGCAAATGTTTATCACTGAGTATTGAGGTGGGCACCCCCAGATTCTGTGTCTCCAGGAGACCCAAAATGAGGGTTTGGCTATGCATCTAGGATAAGTAATAAGGGAGTTAGAGTGAGTTTAGGTGCAGAGATAGGTTAAATTTTTTCGCTCATGGCTAATTCAGAGGCTCAGTGTTAGCATTGTGTTTTTTTTTATTTTTTAAAAGATCAGTTAGCTGAGTTTCTTCCCGTTACATGGATATAAAACATTCATAGTTTATTAAATATTAAGATTCCTTAGACGTTGTTTCCTGCAAATGACGCGTTTATCCGCCCGGTACCGGGGGGGCCGTGCGTAACAGGTTAAGACCAAAGCTCATGTACAACAACTTCCTTACTTGCAATAAATAAGGACTAATTAGAGGGTTATTGAGGAAAACTCTCAACTAATGGCCTATTACTTGTAGAATATGGTCATGTAGATTAAGGCATTAATAAGTGTTTTATAATGACTAATAAAGAGCCAATATACTGCTAATATGCATGTTAATTAACAACTAGTTGATGGAGAATTTGTGTACCTTAATATAAAGTTGTACCACTTATATGATGAACATCGCTGTCTATGTGCCTTATTCTGTATTTGACATAATTGTTTCAATAAAATTGAGATAGCTAAGTCAATATATTGAGATAGTAAGTCAATATATTGAGATAGTAAGT
>CALSBW010011330.1:2494223-2546834 GCA_943590975.1 Lindbergichthys nudifrons
TAAGTCAATATATTGAGATAGTAAGTCAATATATTGAGATAGTAAGTCAATATATTGAGATAGCTAAGTCAATATGTTGACTTACAGAATTTGTATTTGTTCCTGTTGCACAAACAGTCTTCCATACAAAGTGCTGTTGTCAGTTTAGAACCCAATGTATTAAAAAAAAAAAACAGGAAGATGATCGACATCCTTTTGTAAATATGACTGTCATGCATATATTATGTATTTGAAAGTAATTATTCAACTGTCTTCACACTGCAGCAACTACACAAATGTGTATGCACCTATCATTATTGATAGCCAGTCTGGGCCAGAAGACAAAATGGAGCAAACTGCAGAGGAAAGGTATTAATTGTTACTATTACCACTTAATTTTTCTATTCTATACTGTAAATCGTATTACTAGCTTCATCATTTAATATTAAAATACATCAGTGTGTCTTTCCCAGCACAGAATACCTGACTGCGGAGGACATTGCTGCAGAATTCTCTGCAAAAATAACAAATACATCTTGCAGCAGGTTCAATATTAATAGAGCCAATGTATGGGATGGAGCAATCCGCGGCTTCAAACGTGCCTCATTCTACCCCTCTCATGAGATGTCAGTTAAGTTCACTGAGGATGAGGGACAAACTGAGGATGGAGTGGACACTGGTGGTCCCAAGCGTGAGTTCCTGACCCGCCTGAGAATGTGAAGAAAACATCATGTCATAGCAACTGTTTGTGCCCCATGGCGATGTGACTTTCCCAGCCGCTCACTGTCTCAAAATCTGATTCTAAATGTATAATTTTCTCTATAAAGATAGAACTAATGCACAATTATTAATGTATAATATAAGCTGTTTTGTGTATTTAATCATGCATTGGTCTACAATTTAATGATGGCTTCTACATATTTCACATAAACAGACAATGAAAAAATGTGTCCTTCATTCTGATAACTAGTGTATGCATCTGCCAATTAGTATTCTAAACAGAGTAGTGTGTTGAATTCTTATTTCTTGCATTTGAAACAGATACAATAAAACAAAAGTGAACTTACTGTTGTGTTCAACTTCTGCCAAAAACTGTAAATGTTTGCCACAGGAGCCACAGAACACTTGAACTGTCCCCAGATATTGGCCACAGAAAGAACAAAACATGGCAGCCTGAAAAGACATACATTGATGTAGTAAATCCATTTAATCAAGTCAATCAAAAACACACAGTCTAAATAGTGGTTGGCTAAATAAATAGAAAGATACATCATGTTTACCGTTGAATCTGTGTTTTGTCTCTCCTTGAATGTCTTCTCTATATTTGTTCTTGAGCATGTCTAATGCAAACTACTCTCCTGTCATTACTTTGCCCCTCTTCACATTTTATCACTTCTCCACCGACCATAGTTACATATAGTATTGCTAAAGCTCTGTATAGTTGCAACATCTATACACAAATACACATATGTCTGGTCAGACATCAATCTGTTCCACGTAACGCGCCCCCTAGAGGCCTGGAGCACTGTGTGTTTTTGGGTTTGTATGTGTTTTTGACTTTGCATATCGTTTTTGTATTTGCAGCGTTTTTCTGTTGCGTTTGTTTTCGGGGTTTGTTTGTTTTTTATTTCATTATTTGCAGCTGTTTCCTGCTTATGTATGCGTTTTTGGCCGTTGTTCCGTGTTTGCACCTGCCGGCCACCGTAGAATGGGGATAATGGCATATATATCATACTGTAGACATTGACGGTATTGCACTCTGTTACATGGAAAGTGGTGTAAGCAGTTGTCTGAAGAATGAAAAAGAGAGCTTGAGAGGAAAGTTCACAGCATCATACACCTGACCAACCAAAGTGCAGAGTGACCATGAGACCGGAAAAAGGTTCCATTTATATTTCTAGAGAGGGCATTTTTTTCCAAAAGTTGAAGCAGATAGCAGAATCGTGACAAAACTGGTTGATGATACATTTCATTCCAGCTTTAGAGCACGAAGGCTGAATGGAAAAACAACAACAGCTGTACAGAATGATGCAATCCAACAACAGAAAACAGTGCAGTTGTATTATATTGCAATGCCTTGTACAGTTGTTGCAATCTTTATGACTATCTCCTTTGTTTCTCATTCATCTTTTATTGATTTCTTAAACTTTTCAAATAAAACAAAGTGCATTGCAGAAATACACTTTATAGCAGTCCACCTAGGTACAGAATATGAAAAATCGCCAAAGTATATTTGCCATATACTTTTGCAATTTTTCCTGACTTTTCCCCTCCTCTACCTGTTCTTTATGTTCTTGTGAGAAGGGCCTTTGCAGAGGCTTTTCTCATGTAAAGTTGAAGAAATTGAGCAGTGTTTCCCATATATCCAATTATTTGTGGCAGGCCACCCCAATACCAACACTGGCAGCAACAAATGTCTTTTTTTCTATATATATTGTTTTTTCACCAGACTTTTTTTGAATGCGTAAAATCTTATTTAGAGCAGGGTGCAAGGCATTGATTTCCATAGACCCTCTTTGGCCTGATCTCTGATAAATACATTGAATAAGTCCCCATTTGTATAAAGCCCTTCTTCCCCGTGCACACTTTGAATCAGACTTGATCATGCGTGGGAGGAAAGGCTGTCAATGACCTTTCCCCACAGAGAGAGGAAGCATGGGGTAGCATCTAATTATGTGGGAAAAGCCTGATATGGTTTGCTTAAAACAGCACATTTCTCATGCAACGAACGAATGTTATTTCATAAAAATTTTTTTTTGTTGTTGATAATATTTGCGAAATGATGTTCACAGTGAACACAGAGAAATGTAGTTACCCCCATATTAATAATAAATAATAGTATCACGGTTACTTGCTCTATGTTGGCTCTCCGCAGATTAAAAACGGAATAAGTGGAACCCCATCAGCCATCTGTTGGACACCACAGCAGCTACATGAATGGAAAGGTTAATCAAAAGGTTAATGATCTCAAGACCCCTGCTGCAACAGAAACGTTGTATTGTCACTTGAATATGTTGTGCATGTGGTCGCATCAACTGAGAGGTACAATGTTCAGTACTTTGCTGACCTTTCTGCAGTTTTTTTCGAGTCAGCGAAGGGTTTTACGTGGACAAAGGCTAAATGTCTACATTAAAAAGGACAAAGATGTAAAATCCGTTACAGATTTCACAAAAGGTGTAGATGTATGTGTGTCTATATGAGCAAGTGTATGTTTGCCTGTGTGCAGGAGCGTGAAGGAGAGCAGAATGGCCTACAAGGCACATTGTGTATCAACGGGTGACATGTGGCTAGGTGAAAAAGCAACCTCCAAATCCGTGTTTTAACAGAGGCATGCAGCTGCCCTGAGGACACCGAGAGTACACAAACCCTGCGGACGAGCCGCGTCCAAACATTTCTCACTTTGTAACCATCCAAACGAAATAAGTCTGCACCGAGCATTGCTGAATAATTATGTTTGCCCTGCATGAAGCCTGCCAGGATAGAAAAACATTTATAATAACTTCAGCAGAGTGCCATCACACTGGAGCAGGGGTTGTATTGTTAAAGCAATAGACAGACAGCTGTATAGCTCTCAACACCGGAGGAGAGCGGCGTGTGTGTCGATGTACTTCACTGAATGCAGAACTGTCTGGCCACTCCGACACAAAAGCACCTCGAGTCTGGGAATGGTTTTAACCTTATACACAAGGCTGTCTGAGTTATTTGTGCGTGGTGTCTGTTTACAGGCAGGAGAGGAACAGAGTGATAAACACCACATGGCAACAGACAGCTATTGTGCTATGAGCGATAGTTGGATTTTTAAAATGTTAAGTATTTATGGATCCATATACTGTGCACTGAGTGTACACAGGAATGGGAATGGGGGGGGGGGTATTTAAACGATCATACTAGTGGTTTGAATCTTTATACCACATTATTTCTATTGCAGCTTGCAAACACTGGGTAGCAGACATTTGAATGTACAGGTTTCAAACTTGTTTTTGGAGGAAGAGGTGGGTTTGGTAAAGGCAACATTCAGTCCAGACATTTTATATAAATGTGCAAAGGTACTACAACAACTTTTTGCTGCTTATAAAACCAGTTCAATGTAAGGGTGATGTATTTTAAGGTAAGGTATAAGTCTCAATATTTCCAACCCTAACCCTAACCAGTGCCACTACTACTCAGACTTGAGTTGGGGCCATCCATGACACCATACTGCTGGAGGCCCCTGCTGTATTGCTATGCCCACTAAATTAGCAAAGTATTAAGAGAACCAGAACTGGTAAAAGTGGATCAGATCGTGCTAGAAGCTTTTCCGATAAAACGTTTTTCTAGAGCTTCTTTTAATCAATACTAAATGAAAACTCCCCTTAGTTACTTGAAGAATACACAAGAATGAGTGTAATGTAAAAGGGGTTGCTTGTAGTCGTTTATAGAGGACAAGACCAAAGGACAGTTAGCACTTTGGCATGAGGCCAAAGCACCCTTGCCCCTTATAGCTTAAACAGTTAGCTATACATCTGCACGACCTCTAAATAGGCAACTGTTGGCCAACACATGACCAATAGCAACTTTATAGTGTGATTATATGTGTTCAAGATTGTTATGCTGCCCAAATAATAAATAGTAAGGTATTTGAATTAAGGTAGAAGATACGCCCACAAGCGTCTAATTGTGGATGGGTCAGGCACTGCTACGTGTCTCTCATTTCTTTCAGAGATAGAACCTCTGGCTTCATCGTAATCGCTTTCAGCATTCAAACATAGGTCTCAGGTATGTAAATGTTCTGTAATGGCTGTAATGGCTCTATTTAACATGATTGGACCATTACAGATGGAGCAGTGATGCTGGAGTGCTTTGGCACCCAGTACATGAAACGGAACATGATACATGTATTACAGTGCTCCTTGGAAGGCTGAGCAAGATGTGCACGTCTTTATTTAACCCCGTCCTGCTGCAGCATTTCTGTAAAAGTGTCGTCACTCAAGCCAGACTTTAACCATGTAGGAAATATTCTTGCTCCAACCAACTAAGACCAAGTAAGGTTGCCACAAAACAAATGTATATAGAAAAGGGAGCCTGTGGTGTTTTATTTATTTAACTAAAAAGGAAATATTCTTGAAAAATATTTGTTAAATATGATAAAACACCAAATTGTGCAGCAAAATAGAAGCAGACATAATAGCAGAAGATGGTGCCGTATACTGACAGCAGGGACTAATTGCTCTAATAGAGAAATGTTCCAGTATTGATGGAAAAAAGCCCAATATGTCTGTCTTTTTTGGAAAATTAGATATGGAAAGGCAGGGTGCTGTTGTGCATAATGGCACAGATAAATACAAAAGATAGCAGTAGACTCGGAGTTGTTCGGAGATAACAAGGTGTCGTCTCCCGTAGTGGCAGGCGTGTATTTATGCCACAGGACAAAGACAAGATGCCATTAAACTTGTCATCTGACAAAATAAAGACCTGTGAAATTAAGGTTGCAGAGAAATACTAGGGCAAGAAAACAGCAGTGCTCTGATGGCATTTTCTTCTTTAACTCATGTTAGTTGTTTTAAAATAAGTTGAATGCCTTCGGTGTGAAACGAAGAACCCTGTTTGTCCCGACGCCAAAGGATGGTACTCAGAGCAGACACGATATTTACTACTTTCATTTTGTTTTGAGGCAGCATCTTATTGCTTATTGTGTATCGCTATTACTGCTTCTAACTGGGGCTAATTTATTTAGATTAAACAGCACAGTTGTTTATACAAAATACATTGTTTTGTCTGAGGTGGGGTAAGGAATGCAATTTCACCAAGAGATTGTTTTATGGAGTTGCAGAGGGATAAAGTGTTGCAAGATTGATTACAGTAGATGAGGGGAAAAGGTTTGTGACTGTAATAGCCTGGAGGTATTTGGCAGGATAATTTGGCTTCCTCATCAAGCAGTGCTTTATCCTTAAAACAGATTATAATAAAGCAAAAGACTTAGCTTATTTACCCATTTTTCAACCCACAGCTGCAGGTTTAACTTGTGTAATTTTGGGCTATAAGTACTTACTCTATAGACAAATTGATGATAAACCAGTCAAGTGAATAGAATGGCGCTAATCTACACCCTTATATTTAATCCAAAGGCTGGCACACACAAAATCATCTCCAACAAGAGGGTTTGACATATTTACACTGTGACTTATTCTAAATCATATCAGTGGACAAAATGGCAAGAGAATGCCCAAAGGTTTTTCTGATTACTTTCTATTTACACCAGTTAGTGAATGTCCTAGCCCCTGAAAGGCCAGAAAGGTGAAGGTCAAGGACAGTCAACATTGTTCAGGTCCTGTAACCTTTGGAAGATTCGTTTTTTTAGATACTGAAGTGAACTGAATTCAGTGTTTTCATGAAAGGTTGAAAATAAAATGTACCTTATTTTACATTTCAAAATTCTCATTGGTGTGTCCTTTGAGGTGGCAGCTTTGGAAGTTGTCCACTTTTTTCAACAACGTTATGCGTTGACAGCGACACTGGCAGATTTCTGAGGATGGACTTAATGCTTATCGCCATGCTAACAATGTTTTAATCCCTAACTTAGTACAGAAGTCCTTGGGGCTAAATGCTAAAATCAGCAAGCTAAAATCAGCATGCTAATGTAGTCACAATTACACTGTTGGCATTTTAATGTAAAACATTTGTAATGTTAATTATGGTTACCACTTTATTTTGGCATATTATCATGCCGACATTTGACAATTAGAACTTAAAACAAGATGGGCTGACGTTTAGGAGGTATTGGTCAAATGTGTTTTTGACCTGATGATGGCACTTGATGAAAAGTCAGAGGACCATCACAGTGACTGTAATTCAGTTAATGAATGTCTTTTCAATATTTCATGTCAATCCATCATGTATTTGGCAAGACATTACGGAGCCCTGGAGGGTTCATAGAGAGACAAATAAATAAAACAAGGCCACGTTTTATTAATTCGTGTGCACGAGATGTAATTGTGTGGCCTCAATTTAAATAAAACGAGGCCACGCTTTATTAATTTGTGCGCACGATATACTTTCCGGTTCGCACAAGATACTTTCTCGTGCGCACGATATACTTTCTCGTTCGCACGAGATACTTTCTCATGGTAAAACACATTGAACTGCCCGAATATTACGCCATATTATTAGTTTTATAAAGAATATGGCCGCACGCCAGGGCGTGTGTGTGTGTGTGTGGGGGGGCATTTGTTTATGATAGTGTTGTTCGTTCCGGTGCACTCCGGCAGGACTATAGCACTACATCGAGATTAAGATTAAACACATTTCTTTCACTTGGGAATACACATATAACTATGGAGAACCAGATTTGTGTAAATTACTGTTCATGGTCATTTGAAAACAAATGCCGGTGGTGTCGGACACACCGAACACACACACACAGAGCGGAGCTGAGCATGAACACACACACATCATGCGTCCTGGTGACCGGACATCTCCTTCATAAAACGAGTAATAGGGGGAATACTCTGGTAGTTCGATGTGTGTAGAGGTGTGTGTGGTTAAACGTAGCAGCCTCGATCTCTATTCAGCTGTTCTAATGAAGGGAAACACAGTGAAGTAAAAGGCACAGCTCTTTGCAGCTGGTGCTGCTGTTCCCAGATTCTGCTGAGTTACACGTTACTGCCTCCAGTGCCCTGTACGACCAAGCCAGTTCAACAGACCCTGGAGTTACCCGGCTTAACTAACCCGAACAAACGCGATCTCGCTAAGCGGTCCTACGAAGCTGGTTATCAACTCAGTAAATCAACCAGGGTTTCTCTGTCCGGCTGAGAGCGCGTTCACGTGAAAGGGACGGGGTTAGCATAATTTGACCAATCACAAACATGGAGAAGCGTGCTGACAGCGCAGCGTCATACTTCATGAATGAATAGTAAATAGCAAATCCTGCTTCGTAGTATAGGCCACTGGTGCCGCAGAGATTTCATAAAGTGAAGGAGGTTTTCCTTCTATAAAACAGCTGTGGGCAGCTGATACTGTGAGAGTCACGGACAGGAATTCATAGATCAAAGCAGACTCCAATATGTCCCTAAATGGAGTCCGAGTTTGAAATATATCTCAAATAATGTATGCACTGCCATTTCTCCACATAAACATAACAGTCTGCAATGAAACGGTTGTCTCCTCTGTGCTCCACTTCCTACTTGGCGCACCAGTAACTTTCTTGTGCGCACAAAATGCTTTCTCGTTCGCACAAAATACTTTCTTCTTCGCACAAAATACTATCTCGTGCGTGCGAACGAGAAAGTATATCGTGCGCACAAGATACTTTTTTTTTCTCTCCATGAACCTTCAGGGCCTCCGTAAGACATTTTGGTCTGTAACCTGGTGTTACTGTCTCTGCTGGTGGTGCAACTTGAAAACTAGTTGCTGAGACATTACAGAAAAAAGGGATAAACCTACCAAACCATATTTTCCTTTGTTGTGTTATGATGCTAAAGTGTCTTGAAACAGTGTTACCAGTATGACCCTACATAACGGGATGAAGGGTATCCAACCATCTTACATTATACTTGCCGAGGACTGAGCATCTCTAACATCCCAAAAGAAGACAGAATTTGTTGTGACATTGAAAATGTATTGCATTTAATTTAAAATGCTCTACACTGCTAGGTGCCTGTCTCTAGCCTTGTGTACCAAACCCATGGTGTCATACGGTCACATAATTTGAAAGTTACTTTATAGATATTTATTATTTGACCCGTGACCGTGAATCCCCAAGTCACTGAGTAAACCACCAGCATTTACTATGCGACTACAAATGCAAGGCCACACACACTCTACCCTGACTCTTCCACCTCGGAGTGTCTCAGCTTTTCCTGCTCAGTGAGTTCTCTTAAGTAAACATCGGCTGATATCTGATGGGTTGTGTCTGCTTAAATTCTGCCTCACTTTCCCCCCAAAATGCCCAAACTTATTTTTGAATCTATCCTAATGTCTTCATATTTGCAGCCAGTGCGTTTTATATTTAGACAACACTTTGCATATAGATAGAAAATGTCTAAGAGTTGTGTTATTTCTGAGCGCAGAACCATGGAAGGTCTTCACCCAGTCATTGGCTGAGATTGCAGAGAAAGGGGAGCATATACAGTCCCCTCCAAAACTATTGGAACAACGAGGCCAATTGCTTTATTTTTGCTGTACACTATGGAGCTGAGCTCAGGAAACTGCCCGCGCTCTGCTAAGCCTTGAACTCACCACAGAAGTAGGTCAACTCCTCCCCCAGACCCAACCTCCTAATTAGCTCATAAGGGAACTTATTCCGGTGTGAATGTGATCGGCTCTTAGTTCCATGGGGGAACTAAGTGCTGGGAACTAAGTACGGCAAAGTACTTGGTGTGAAAGCGGCTCTTGTCTCCCCTTGAGTGTTGGTGAACTGAAGCTCCTGTTAAGGCATTAGTTATATTGATTAGTGGTAAGTAGCGTGCAACAATTACCTGAGTTAAATGATTAACTGCTTATTACTGTATTGTGAAACTAATGTACAATGTACAAGGTGGTTATCAGCTGCTGCTTTGCTTTGCTTTTAGCTGCTTTGCTTTTAGCTGTTTTTGCTGTGGTGTTATATTTGGAATATAGTGTATTTTAACTTGGACCAACTGGGTTATTGATTATTTATTTTGATTAACGTCTGTTTTTGTTGCTTTTAGTGGAGTGGAACCAGCTAATGGTGGAGGCTAGGCACACTAGTGTGATTCCCCTCACGGCCTGTAGTGGTAGGAGCACTGGAACACAGTTTGCAGTGAAACGGTTTGCGGTGAGACTTGATTTGCTCTGAACACGGTTGGTGGTTTAGTTGGTGCGCCCCTTGGACACACCCTTGATAGACTGCCTCCCCCTGGCTGGCATCTGCCCACTCTCCCTTCCCCCTTTATTGATTTTAGTCATTTTCTATTGGAAGTGTGTTTTTATACAAAAGAGATACGTAAACGTTTAGTATTCAAATATTGTAATAAACTTTGTTATATTCTATTATAGATCAATTCTGTCTTCCTTATTGATCTTCTCAACAGCCACTTCCATCTGTTAAGAATTGAGAAATAAAGACAATTGAATTCATTCCTGAAACACGTTCTCTGTCTTGTCTCAGTCACTAAACTTGTGTAGCCTTTTTATAACTGAGGTGTTAACTTAATATAAATAAAATAGTTCCTGGGGTGAAATTGTCGGGAAGTTTATATATTTTGGTGGCTCTGCCTTTAAAGGTCCCATGTCATACTTTTCCGGTTATTACCCATCCCCTTGTGTGTTATGAAGGTTTTTATGCATGTGAACGGTCTGCAAAGTCACAAACCCTCACAGTACACCCTGTAGTGAGTAAAACTCTAACACAGAAAAGACGTGTCTATGCTGCCCCAGAACGCCTCGTTGGAGATTTCTCTTTTTCCATTGTTTTCTTCCTGGGTAAAGTGACGTGCCAATACCCAAATGGACCCATTGGTCTGCGCACTGTAGGTGTGCCGTGTTTGGGGGAGGGGTTGCGGGTGCTAGTGGAGCCTCGCAGGTGGGGGTGCTGCAGCCCCCTCAGCATTCCCTCCTTCCCACGTCCATTCGCGATGTCTCGCTGTCTCGCAGACCCCACACAGCAAGCAGGAAATTAACCCAGCTCACACTGTCCGCTCCTCGCAGCAGCGAGCCGTGCAACGTCCGGCAACACGGCACCCAGACCCCACGCAGCATTCTCATCTGTTTGTCCTTACTGGTGTCATTTTCTGGTTGCTAATGCCATTGTAACACATAATCACTGATGTTCCGCTGTAACGGTGAAAGACCATAGTGGTAGACTCATCAGAACAGAGTGGGTGAGCTGACCAATCAGAGCACAGTGGGCTCACAGGGAAGGGGGGGCAGGAGCTCCAACAAGCCGTGTAGGACAGAGAGTGAATACACATACTATACAGAGATGCTGTATGAGAAACCAATGTGAGTTTGGAAAATTGCACAATATATATCTATTCTAGTAGACCTCAACAATGGAATTATGATCAGTAGAAATGGCCATGACATGGGACCTTTAACACCGCGCAGCAGCACCGCCCCGCCACAACTAGAACAATTAGGTTTGACATCAAAAGATGAATATGAGAAAAAAAGTCAGTATTTCAGCTTTTCATTCCAGGTATTTACATCTAGATCTGTTAAACAACTGAGAAGATAGCACCTTTTGTTTGAACCCACCCATTTTTCATGTGAGCAAAAGTATAGAAACAGAGACTTAAAAAAGTGTGAAAAGTGAATAATACTTGTATTTAGTTGCAAATCCTTTGCTTGCAATAACTGCATCAAGCCTGCAACCCATTGACATAACCAAACTTTTGCATTCTTCTCTTGTGATGCTTTTCCAGGCTTTCACCGCAGCCTCTTTAAGTTGTTGTTTGTTTTGGGAGTTTCTCCCTTCAGTTTCCTCTTTAGCAGGTCAAATGCACGCTCAATAGGGTTGAAGTCTGGAGATTGACTTGGCCAGTCTAAAACCTCCCACTTTTCCCTGATAAACTCCTTGGTGGTTTTGGAAGTGTGTTTTGGGTCGTTGTCTTGCTGCATGATGAAGAATCTCCTAATCAGTTTGTTTGCATCTCTCTATAACTTGGCAGACAAAATGTTTCTGTAGACTTCTGAGCAGGGCAGCCCCTCCCTACACGCCGCTCACGGAGGGGGCCTCAATTGTTTATTTTAAAACGTATAATGTCTGACTTTTTTTGCCGTCCCTGAGGAAAAGAAATGGGGCTCAGAGCCTCAGAATACTGAAATCAGTATTTTTTAAACCTTTTTTTCCTTCTAATTTGTTATTCTTTTCTAAATAACACACTGTTATTTACTCAACAATAACACACAATTATCTTTGTTTTTATTTATTTGTTTAATTCTATAATATCTGGCTTTTTTGCCGTCCGTCAGGAACTGAATTTCAAAATAAAATACCTCAGCTATGGTTGAAGCTCGGTGATTGGATTGTTTAGCCGCAATGCACGTTGGGATATGGTGTTAATGTGATATGAAATCCGAAAAACATCCGCGTGCTTGCTTTTCTCTTTGAAAGTCATCACATAACGGCATTGTAATACCCGGTTCGGCTGCATTAAATATTACACATCTGCCGTATTTCTTTATTTATAGATCCCTGATTAGAAGACTTCTGGAGAAACTGGAAGAAGTGCCACCGCAACTGAATACGTGACGTGGATCATACATATATCAGCAATTAAACAACATCTTCAATTTCTCTTCACACAATACGTCTCCTTGCAGTATCGACATTAATTCGGCTGACTTTTATATTTGATCCAATTGGTAGATAGGTTATATTTACACCATAACGGTGCAAAGCTGATAGAAAAGGACTTGTCGTTTTTAAAGATATTACTGATTTTCTTTGAATATAAGAATGTAAATACTGAGTTGAGAGAATAGTCAGGGGATTTGGGTGATGGGAGACACATCTATGGAATCACAATTTCAATAGCTTACTGTTAAATGACGGATATACCTTTCTGTCTGTGATGTTTTACAAATCAGATATTAAAGGTGGGGTAGGTAAGTTTGAGAAACCGGCTCGAGCTCGCTAGAATTTGAAAATACACAACCGGAGAAAATCTGCCACTTCCTTACAGAGCCCCTCCTCCAACACACACGAACGCGCACATGACCAATGAGGGCACGAGATACGTTTGTGCCCCGATGGAAGGCTGACAGGCAGGTAGGCCATCCAGTTATTTTAGCCGGGCCGGCTAAAATGATTGGTCGTACTTTTTACAGTATTACGGCTTCAACAGATGACATTTTTTTATGGATTTTTTGTCAAAGCACTTAAGATATTCATTGCTATTGGGATATTAAGAGCATTCCATGGAATATAACAAAAAGTGTATCTCGAGCCAGTTTCTCAAACTTACCTACCCCACCTTTAATGTGTAGAAGTAAAATAATATAGCAATATCCTGTAAAATTATGTGAAAACATGAATAAAACTACACATCTTCAGATGTTATACATACATAAGTGTCCTATACTAATAATGAAAAGTTATTAAGGCATTGTAAGCTGTGTGTACCTTGTGTGCACCGCCTAGTGGTTAAAGCCCGTTATTGAATTTTATTTTTCATATGTTATATTTGATGAAAAAAATATTAAGAGTACATACAAAATAGGGGGAAAGTAGAAGGTCAATGTTAGAAATATAGAATATAAAAAAATCAACAAGATACTGTAAGTGATCTCTACAATAAAACAGTTTACTGCCGGATGTACAAAGATATTAATAGGAGGATGTGCAAAACAGAAAAACAAATTAACCTTTATTTAAATATTAAAGAATACTTTAGGTTAAGGTCTTCTTTTAAATAAGAAAAAAGCTTTGGGGTTATCTACAGATAGGGGATTAAGGGTAGTATAGTGTATTCGGCAGAGGTGTGGACTCGAGTCACATGACTTGGACTCGAGTCAGACTCGAGTCACCAATTTGATGACTTTGGACTCGACTTGACAAAATCACAAAACACTTGGACTCGACTTGGACTTGAACACCAATGACTCAGGACTTGACTTGGACTTGAGCCTTCTGACTTGAGGTTACTTGATACTTTAATTCAAGGGTCTCCAACACGCCGATCGCGAGATGCCGCTAGAAGAGCAGACTCCCGTCGGGGAGAGCAGAATCTTCAGCCGCTCCTACTCTTGCTGTGAATCCATGCAGGCAGTGGCGGGACTTTATTTTGCTGGGCCACCATGCGGCCAATCATATGCGAGGACACACTAGGATCATACCATTACATGAAAGAAGGGTGGGGGGCAGACGCTCCAAAGACAGTAAGTGTAGTGGTACAAGCCAGCTACACAGAGCGACGGGGAGACTGGGAGACGGATTTAAATGCAAGCGCGTCGGAAAAAGTCAAGAAATGAGCGAAAACCGAAAAAATAAGCAGCATCTGGCTGCATTTCAATGATATTCGAGAAAGCAAAGCTGAGTGCAGGATTTGTAAAATGAAAATAACGCTCAGAGCAGGGTTTTGTTTTGGTAACCACTCAGGATTTATTGTTAGAGGTTGGAGAAGTTCAGATATTGTACTTGAGTAAAAGTACCAGAGTGTAGGAATACTCGGTTACAATAAAAAGTCCTGCATTGAAAATGTTACTCAAGTAAAAGTAAAAAAGTATTAGCATCAAAATATACTTAAAGTACCACCTGCAGAGGGATCTAGATTCAGGTGTTCTCTTCCCCATAGAGACCGCCTCGCTGCACATTATCCCTTGCATAAAGATAGAAGTGGGTCCCTTATAACATGTTGTACACAGTGGAAATAAACATTCTGGTCACCTTAACATCAGGGATCTTATACATTAAACTCCTTCTGAATCAAACTGTCACAGTAGCCTAACCTTACTTATTCCTCTTAAAATAGAAAAAAACACGTTACTTTACCAGGAGAGAGAAAATGGATTAATACAGTATTAATGTGACTAATAAAGAGTTTGATTATTAAGTATTATTCTGTTGATCGATGTCATTACATTTGGTGAAAAGCACATAAGGACTTGTTTAAGACTCGTTTTGTCAAAGTATAGGACTTGGACTTGACTTGAACTTGCCCATCCTGACTTGAGACTTGACTCGGACTTGAGCGCAAAGACTTGAGACTTGACTCGGACTTGCAAAACAATGACTTGGTCCCACCTCTGGTATTCGGCCATCCTAAACTCCGAAAGGTTTTTCAGATTTCATATCACATTAACACCATATCCCAACGTGCATTGCGGCTAAAACATCCAATCACCGAGCTTAAACCATAGCTGAGGATCAGTTCTGTGGGTGTGTATCGCAATGATGCTCGAAATGTCCCATATAGGCCCACGTCTGTTTCCTGTTACTTTATTTTGAAATTCACTTCCTGACGGACGGCAAAAAAGCCCGAGATTATAGAATTAAACAAATAAATAAAAACAAGGATAATTGTGTGTTATTGTTGAGTACATAACAGTGTGTTATTTAGAAAAGAATAACAAATTAGAAGGAAAAAAAGATTAAAAAAATACAGATTTCAATATTCTGAGGCTCTGAGCCCCATTTCTTTTCCTCACGGATGGCAAAGAAAGTCCGACATTATACGATTTAAAATAAAAACATTAACCGTGGCTTGATATTGAGTAAGAACATGTCTTTATGAACCACACAGCTTCCAGTCTTCCAAGACCCGACCGGACAAAAAGACGTGGTGCAGGCACGAAACATACTACCAATAGAAATACATTGCTTTTAAAATCGTTCTGTCTGACACGAAAAAAAGGGGAAAATCGTGTTGGTGAACACGAATCAATAGATTAAATGTCGTGACTGTAACACGAAATGCCCAGAGACTGGGTTGGCTACAGTACAGTACAAGTACTTCTGGGTGTTTCATTCAAGCTTGACTTTTTGTGTGTGGCACGAGCACACGAGTGAGCGAGCGAGACAGAGAGAGAGAGAGAGAGCACCGGTTCCGGAGATTGTTGTTGCTAGCATCTGGTTAGCTAGCTGTGCTAACGGATATTAGAAGCTGTTTCTACAACAAAGTGAAGGGAAAGTCCTCTCCTGTCAGATAACGTCAGCTCGGTGAGCTAAAGGACTCTCTCAGTGTTTAGATAGTTAACTTTAGTCTAAGTTATCTCAGTGGGTCTCAAACTGTTTGATCACCATTTATGTAAACAAGTATTTCCAAGTCACACCTTTATATGATCATTATAGTTATAAAGAAATAAGAGAATCAATTAAAAACAGGTATGAAATACTATATGACAGTAAAACAAGAATACAGTTTAAAAGGGGAGTGATTAGTAAAATAACAACCTGGTCTCACCAGAATGCGTGACTCCACCACGACTCCTTAACAGTTTGTGGCTGGGGTGATGGGGGTCTTTTATAATCCTGAGGGCTTTCTTTAAGGTTAACCTGGTATTTTTACTCCACTACATTTATTTTAGTTACTTTACAGATTTGGATTAATGATGTGAAATATAAACAACCCTTAAATCAGACTTTAGTTACACCTGAGTAAAATTCAGTGAAGGTGATTGTTAAGTGCCAACAATCAGGAGAGATATTTGGTAGTGGGTGCTTGAGAAGACTAAATATGTATCTGCAGATCTCTACAAAGCATATTTATTACTCGTTATTCTCTACTAATAGTTAATTAAAAACTGTATATAATGGCTATTTTGCACATCCCTTTCAAGATTTTCTAAGGTTTATTGACATATCATATACACAACTACGGTGTAGTTATGCAATGAATTAAAAACTTGGGCCACAGGTTCCTCAACAGTGACATCTACAAGACATCAATACAAGACATCTATCGATATCTGTGTACCTCCACCATTAAACATATTCTGCACATTTCTTATACTATCTACATACATCTTATAAGAGTATAATTAATATGTATAATATCAGTTAAAATAAGTGCTTCAACATAGTTAACATTGCAGGAAAGTTGATTGTCAAGTTCCAAAATAAACCATGCAATATATTAGACGTTAAGTACTTTGTCAGGCTTAATATCTGTTGATACCCCCAAAGCTTTTTTCTTATTTAAAAGAAGACCTTAACCTAAAGTATTCTTTAATGTTTAAATAAAGCCTTATTAGTTTGTCTGTGTTGCACATCCTCCTATCAGGCACTAAACTGTTTTATTGTAGAGATCACTTACAGTATCTTCTTGATATTTTCTATTCTATATTATTTATATCATTGACTTTCCACTTTCCCACTATATTAAGAGTATGTACTCTTAATATTTAAATGTTTTCATCAAATATAACACATTCAAAAGTGCTTTACAAAAATGAAAGACATTAAGAAAAAGGCATTTTAAAACAGTCATTAAAAAGCAACAGAATCTAATCTAACGTGCTTTAACCAGTAGGAGGTGCGGGTTACAAAGCTGTCAAGTTTACAGTGTTAACAAAATAAAATATACTGCTGTTTCTGGTTTAGTTTACGACGGATATATTCTGTTATTGTTTTGATATTTGTAACACAAAAGCGATGGAAAAAACCCACAGCAACACAGAAAAGATGGTCTTAACATGACCCAGCGGTCTAGTAGTCAATAAAAAACAATAATATCAAAACAAATTATTACTACTAACTTTATTATGAAATTAAAACAGAACGGTAAAATAATAGTTTCCAGTCTATTCTGAGGCCCGATCTCTGTAGATAAATAAAGAACTACGACAGATGTGTAATGTTTAATGCAGCCAAACCATGCATTACAATACATTCATGTGATGACTTTCAAAGAGTAAAGCAAGCACTGCTGAATAAAGTATGATTTTATCTTTTACGAAACGTTTTTTTCATAATGGAATGCAGTTGGAGGTCAACCAATCACAGAGCTTGAGGCAAAGCGGAACAATAGCTGAGGATTCTGGGTAGTGTAGTGTCTTCGGCCATCCTAAACTCTGAACTAATATTCGTTTCTCCGAATCGAAGGGGAAAATTACAAAAGCATTATACACAATTTAAACCAATCAATGTTGTGTAATCAACAAGGATAATCTGGTGTGTTTGAGTTGATGAGTAGTGCAGATATCACTGTAAAATCAATCGACAGTAAGGAGAATACTTACTTCCGGGTGTAAAATCCTCCGTTATCCAATGGGAATGGATGCTCACATTGCTCTTTCGGTCCGTAATACAATAAAGGGGACATCAAATAGGAATATAATTATCTTTTAAAGAACGTTAACTAAAGGGAACAATCTATTTGACACAGCTGAAGCTCTGGCCTTCCTTAAAAACGAACTAATTTAATAAACACACAATGCACTGTTTTTTGAGAACAAAAATTGGTCAATAATGCACCATAATACATTCTGACGAAAAATAAAAATTATTATGAATACAAATAAAATAAAAGAAGCCTCCCGTGAGTTACTACAAGCTATAAAGTCTTATGTCTTACGTTTTATAGAATAAAAGCTCACTGCTGGGCGTTGTAGAAATGCGTGTGTGCACCACGACAAAGGAGCCTCATTCACTTTACATTGGGGTTGTTTGCGTGGTGCAGACACATAAATGTAGCAAAGTTTGTGACTCCACCACGCACTGCGGTGTTGTGGAGTCACGCATTCTGGTGAGACCAGGTTGTAAAATAACCATAAAGAAAAAGTACATCTGTTAACAGTTCTGTTTCAAATGGATGTTGAGATATGTTTCCATAGATCGCCCGGTACATTAATGAGAAACCCTACATGTTTGAGCACCCTCTATGAAACGTCAAGCTACCCCACAGCACCCCCAAAAGAAAATCTCTGGCGCCACCCATGCAGATGAGCTTGTGTGTTTGGATCATGAGCAGATCCTTTATTTCTCCACACGTTGGCCTTTCCATCACTTTTGTAAAGGTTAATCTTTGACTCATCAGTCCATACAAAAAATTCCCAGAACTTTTGAGCCTCGTCTCTGTGCTTTTTGGCTAATTCAAATCTGGCCTTCCTATTCTTATTGCCAATGAGTGGTTTGCATCTTCTGGTGTAGCCTCTGTACTTTTGTTCCCAAAGTCTTCCGCTAACAGTGGATTGTGATACCTTCACTCCTGCCCTCTGGAGGTTGTTGGTGATGTTTCTTTACAGTTCTCACAATGTTTCTGTCATCGACTGCTGATGTTTTCCTTATTCGACCAGTTTGAAGTCTGTTGCTCAGTACACCAGTGGTTTCTTTCTTCTTAAGGACATTCTAAATGGTTGTACTGGCTATGGCCAATGTTTGTGCAACGGCTCTGATGTATTTTTCATGTTCTCTCAGTTTCAAAATTGCTTGCTTTTCTCCCATAGGCAGCTCTCTAGTCTTCATGTTGGTTACACCGTTTTAACTAAAAATGCACAGGCAAAACCTAAAGCTAAAACTGAGAGTAGACATGCAGTGCTATTTATTGTTTGAATAATCAATGTAGCAGGACACACCTGGGCAACAAAAAAACACCTGTCAGTAACATGTTCCAATACTTTTGCTCACTTGAAAAATTGGTGGGTTTAAACAAAAGGAGCTATCTTCTCAGTTGTTTAACAGATCTAGATGTAAATACCTGGAATGAAAAGCTAAAATACTGACCCTTTGTCTCATATTCATCTTTTGATGTCAAACCTAATTGTTTTCAGTGTACAGCAAAAATAAAGCAATTGGCCTCGCTGTTCCAATAGTTTTGGAGGGGACATGTATTAAACATGTACAGTGATTGGTTTGATTATGGGTTGGACCTATTCATTTTTGTTAAAATGTTCAATCAATGGAACATTTGACACATTTATTTATCTGTTCATCTTGATCCCAAATGTGTCCAAATACATTTTAATTGAGGGGGGTGAAATAACCTGTAGACTACTTCAACAGCTAAAAAGGCAAATTGAGTATAATTTACCTTTCTGCAGCACAAATTCGATCGGTACCAACAAAAACTAAACCATGCACTGTCTTCATCCTTTTTTATTATTTTATTAGTGCTGTGAAAATGAACACTGAAAGTATCATGACAACAGGTTTACATGAAGGAAGCTTTACATGTGCATGAAGTAAATGTAAAGGCAGGGGAAATTAGAAAGGAACCCAGTGTATTGGGCAATGAGGTTAACACATCATGGGTCACTATTTCAGGATTTACAGCATACTCAAAATGTATAGTATACAACATTTAATGACTACTGCTAAAACAATGCAAACCATAACTCTGTTGTGAAGATGTATAATGAAATTGCCAGTGAGTGTATATTCAAGTTTCTCTGATATGAAGAATCTAGTTTTATTGGTCTGCAAAAAAAAAAAAAGGCATCTTTAAAATAGAAATGGGTCCCTAAAGCCGCAATCCGTAGAATTATGTTTTTGGAAATAAAAACGAAATATTAATTTAAAAAGTAATGAAATAATGAACATTTTCGTGAAGGAGCTGTTGTTTTCAGATATACCTGTCTTTATTGGAAAAGTAATTAAAATACATTTAAAAAAAAAATTCAAATAGAAATTGTACGCTCTCATCAACAAAAACATCAGTTCGATGAATAGGTTAAAAGTAACAAGTGTAACCATACCAACAGATTATTGTAAACGTTCCTGTCCACCAATCCCAACACTTCTTTACTGTATTATACTCACTTTGAGTGAATTACATTGAATTTCACACCGTTAGTGTAAATAAAACATCATGTATTCTGCTTGGTCTACCTCGTAAAAAATACATAACAGGATTTTTTTGAAAGCCATTCTTATCTCTTGTTCTCTCCTTGAGTCCGTAACAGTCTGTGTCTAAACAGAATAAAATAATCCCTCAGACCCTGGAGCAGCACACACTGTAGGGAGGGGATTATTGACTCAATGTCCCAAATAGGTGTCGGCGGGAAAGCTTCTCACCACAAAAACAAAGCAGTTATACCTCTCTAGAGTGATATACAGTGTTGTCAGGCTTGGTCATTTCATTAGAGACAGCCACATAGATGCAAAGTGTAATGGACTTTTGCAGCTTTTCAAACAAGCTGAAAGTCTCGTAAAGACAAACCAGGCAAAGGGCATTCACTTGGATCCAAACATCATTGTTCAGTACATCTTCTTGTCAAAATATAATTATCTTCCGATATAGGGGATACTGTCTCAGAAACAGTTTTCCTTGTTTGAGACTCAAAGCTAAGCTTTGAAATAGACATGTTTCTGCTTTAACCCTACTTTGTCTTGTATCACCAGAATCACATAGTGGCTAATGCTAATGCATACTTAAGGTAAATAATAGCTGTGTTACTAACATTATATCATCAGTTTGCTGACTTTTCTCTACTTGTGCTCCTCTTAAGGTGCATTCAAAGTAAAGGGGAAACAAATGTTCACCTTGCTGTGTTCGAAATAATTTGGCCACTGGGTAGTTTCTGCAGTCCATCTTCAGCTAATTTTGAACAGTTCAAATCAGCTAATGCAAAATACTTTATTTAAATCATCTTACTAAACAGGATAATATAAGTGATTTTACATGCTTCATGTCATCGAATATGACTTTTAAAAAAGGTTAAGTATTCATTTCCTTTTAGCTGTTTTAATTGCTAAGGTTCATAATTTCCCTTCATTTGGTGATGGATCATAACTCTACATTAATAAAATATGAAAACCACTAAACACTACTAGAAGAACAATTTCAATTTATAACTAAATTATGAAACTGCTGCTAAACATGTGTCAATAAAAAATATTTGCAGTCAGTAGTAAGCTTTGGGACAAACATTAGATGCAATAAAGTGGAGTTACTCACATATATGACTTTGCATGTATATTTGTAACATTAGAGAACCAGTCCAGGAATGGCCAAAATTATTTGTTTTCCTTTTAAACGAATGTAGCATAATGATCCATCACAACCCATCAAGATGAGACTAAAGGCCCAGACACACCAGGCTGATATCAGCCGTCTTCGGTTGTCTGGCGACGAAGCGTGCCCTGTCGCCCAAACTCAATTTGGTGTGTCCAGAACCCTCGGCCGTGACACGCCTTATTTGGCCTTTCACGGTCGACACACGGCCGATTCAACATGTTGAATCGGCCGTGTGTCGGACACAAGCTATCGGGCCAAAAAACACATAAAAGCTGCACATGGAAATGTATTTTTAGCAAGAAGTGGCCATTATGACATTACATACATTACTACATTGCTGACTCTAATAAACTACACACCCGCCAGAACACTGCGATCATCAGATGCAACTGACAGTTATGTAGGCACATTGTTATTGTTTCTTATCGCTGTGTGATTAAAAGAATAAACACAAATAGCAGGATAGGCAATGCAACATTTTATTTCGTACCTCTTCATCACGGCCCGTGAACGGCCCGTGAAAGGCCAGTGATGAAGAGCCTGCCCCCAGTCTGACTTGAGACCGCCCCGTGATAAATAAATGTAATTATTGTGAAGCCATCTGCAATGGATCATTGATCCACCAGGGGGTGCAGTGGGGTTCCACACTGGAGCTCATGTGAAATCAACTTCGATACAGTAAGCTGGATGTACAGTATGTCTGGTACTACTGTATAGCGGATCTTTGTTAAGATCCATATGTCACGGATAGGATCATAGTCTGTGCTAAATAAGACATGTAATCATTTACAAAACATCACCATGTTGTTATTTAACAAAATAATGTTGTTTAGTCGAAAAAAACGAACGAGAGGAAATGCAGCCGGCTCTCGATTTTTAATTCTAATTTAATCATCATCTTCACCACGATCATTTATGTTTATGTTAGCCGAATTGACATGAAATCCCTGACAAATATGAATATTCTGTATTCAACTTCATTAAAACGTTATTAACGTGCCTAAACTCAGTAATTCACTAAACATATTTATATTTTAATGGAGCCTTGTCAGGCAGATCAGGATCCCGACGCGTAACGGGTGATATTTTTCCCCACAATGACCAAGTCGCTGCAAATTATCCCGCTTATTACATGGCCACATTCTCAACAAAGTAATGACATGACTCCCAATATTAATTGAAATGCTTTTATGGATTCAGAAAATGTTTTTATTGATTTAAAAAATAGTTGTATTGATTTAAATTGACATGCATCCGCTAAGAAAAATAGTCCGTTGTTACCGTTTTTTAAACAGTCTGAATGCTGTGTGTTTACACACCTAATGGCCCATCAGCCACAGCTCTCTCCCCCTCCCTGATCTTTCTTCTCCAGCAGTTAAGTTAACTGTAGGTTACTCTGAGTGACAAGCTTACAGTTAGTGAAGTAACACTTTTTTTGTGTGAGTCACGACCTGGCTGTTTCATTCAAACATAACGCTCCAAATGCTACTGTTTCTACTCGGACTTCAATACAGCTACACCATTGTTTGGTTTCCATGGTAGCGCGTCTCTTTATATATACAGTCTATGCTCTTTAGTAGTAGCGCGCACTCCTTTCCTGTAAATTACAGGTCCAGCTGCTGCATGAGACAGACACTGAAAAGTATTATAATCTGAAATTAATCATTATGTTATTAGTATTAAATACATATAAGTATTTTTACAGCTTGTATTTAGAAATACTCTGTTGTAATTATTGATGCATATGTGTTCATCCATTCAATGTGGCATCTGCTATAATGGGGTTAATGTATGATATTACTTAATAATACAATACACTATATAATATATGTGACCCGCTCTATCGAAATCAGTCGGAAGTCGCAACGGCTCATTTGAAAATAAACGTGGATTTGCGTAAAAAAAAATGTTTTCGGGGTTCGGGTGTTTTGTTTGAATTTAAATAAACAAAGTCTTGGCTTTCAGAATATTAAACTTTTATTTCCAAAATGACACGATAAATACATTTGTGAAGCTTGTAAAGGGAAGATGACAGGCACCTCTCACTCGCAATCTGCTCTTCCGCAGCGCCGCCCCCCTGATAATTTGCTCCGCTAATAATCAATCAGATCGATGGATTCCAGAGAAGAGGAAACTTTGAAGGCCTTTTTCTCAAAATGATGACTCATTGTGGTGACAGTCATTATATAATGTGACATATTTTGCTTAATATTTGGAGTACAAAAACAATCCTGATATCATTAGAAAGCTAGGAATCTCCTCTTTCCAACAGTGTATACAACTCAAAATGTGTCACTCATTACTGGATCAGCTGCTGCATGAGACAGACACTGACGCTGTCAAAAGAGAGGGAGGACAAAGAGAGGCCAGGCTCCGTGTATTTTATTATTATATATAGTCATTATTCATTTGTTTTAAAGCTCAATAAGGAACATTTAAACTTTAACACACGTTGACCGGCGAAAAACTCTGCCCGGTTCCCTCGGCCCCCACCACGTTGAATAAACAGAAGGCTGCTTGTGTGGAGGAAGTTACAGCGCTACGTACAGGCTCGGCATTTGTACTGCAGCTTTTTTTTATCCATAAATCTCTTAATTTTGCCCTCAAAGTGCACCAGATTGATGCATTTAACTACAATATAAAGAAAAACATCTTCTGTTGTAACAACAATAACATTATAAATAGTAACATAGCTGAACATGGTATTGCACATTTAGCTTTCAGTGTTACTGACCTGAGATGTTTTTATTACATGAATTAAGGTGACTGAGGCTTTTTAACATTTTCAGTGTCCCACATTTTGCACAGAACTGTCCCACATTTGGAAATGCAGATTGTCTGAGACAACTTGGCACTAAGAGTAGGCTACTGATATGTCTGATACTTGACCATACCGTTCACCATCCCCCACCCCCCTACTGTATGTTGATTTTTGACTTTGTTTGCCTACATGTAAATGGGTGGCATTTAGTACCTACCCCCCTCTGAGTGAATACCTGTTGACTTCACATCTTGTCACAAACTTTTTGGAAGACAAGACTGAGGCTATTTTTCATCTGTAGTTATTCCCTGGACATATTTTAAAAGTCAATCTAAAACACATTTCATTTTAAACAAGTAAATACAATACATTTAAAACATGCAACATACATTACTGGGATACTTAAATAAAACAATTTAAAATACAGAACATTAAAACAAAACAAATAAAACAAAACAAAAGAACATGTTAAATCTCCCAGCCTCACACTTTTTTCGATATCTACAGATCCGGAGCTTTATGAGGTCTCATGTAGGTACATTTGCAGATATACCACAGCATCGGGCACTTGAAGAGATAATTAATGTTAGACCAGGATGTAGAGGAGCAGTGTCAACCCTATACCAGACACTTCTTAGTCAGGAAGTAGTCAGCACAGAAAAGTATAGAACTGAGTGGGAGACAGAATTGGGTATGCCGATCACTGAGGAATTTTGGGAAACATGTCTTAGGAATATTCACCGGTGCTCAGTAAATGTTAGATTCAATCTGATACAATTTAAAGTTCTACATAGGTTGCACTACTCAAAAGTTAAAGTAAACAAGATGTATTCCAGCATATCAGCATTATGTAACAAATGTAAAAATCAAGCTGGCACCCTTACACACCAATTCTGGACATGCCCCAACCTCCACTCATTCTGGACTTCTGTATTTGATTTTTATTCAAAAGCATTTGACAAGCAATTGAAGCCTGATCCCCTTGTGGCCATTCTGGGGTCCACGAGTGACACTGATCTGAACTATGGCAGTGACAAATGGCCGGTGTTTTTGGGTACTGTTTTGGCTAAAAAACTTATTTTGAGGTTATGGAAGTCTGATACTGTGCCTACATTCGAGATGTGGCTGAGAGAGTTGAGTGAGATCCTCTACCTGGAGAAACTTATATTCAAGAATGCAGGAAGGGGGAGAGTGTTTGATAAGGCCTGGGCTCCAGTGATGAGACACTTAAGAGGTCTGGGTGAGGATGAAGGTGTGGGATGAATAATGTTAATCCTGTAACTTTTATCTTGTTGTTGTTTTTTTTTTTTTTTTTCAATTTGCTAAGTACATTTTTTATTTTTCCTGATGTGCTCTCTTGGACTGCCCTCTTGTTTCTGGCATGAATATTGCATTTCTTGTTATCTCGCCCATGGATGTGTTTTAAAACCGCCAACAGCCTAATTGTACTAGTATGTTCTGAATCCGCTGTTTTGTTGTTACTGAAAATGGAAAATATGATTGCTTTGATATATCAATGCGGTTGGTACAACACATTTCTGCAATAAAAATATTCTTAAAACAAAACAAAAGAACATGTTAAAACACAGGCAGTGGGCTGTAAGGAGCAGAAGATTGGGTCAGTGTTGGCAGAGCGTCTCCCCATCCCATTCAAATTCAAATTCTTGACTGAAAGAGCCTACAGTATATGTAAATGGATAGCATTGCCTATATGCATTTGAAAATAATTAGTACCCCCCTCTGAGTGACTACGTGTTGAGTTCACATCTTGACTTTACTTCCTGATTTTTGGAAGACAAGACTGACCCAAGATACCTGTACATAGTGGAAAGTGAAATTGACATTGTCAAATTTAATAAAAATACAAAATAATGTTCACATTTGGGAACCGATTGGAAACATAGGACTCAATCTTTTGCTTCACATTGAGGGGAAGAGGCATTTTCCCATTGGTCCCAGTCCAGTTGGTTCTTTTCACCATTCTCCCATATGTCACAAATGGCTATCTAGCCCTGTTTGTTTTTTTGACCTTTCAGATGTTGTTGTATAGCCTCTGGAGCAGAAATGAAAGAGTTTTAAAAATGTTTACGTTTTGGTAAGTTTTTAGGGAAATGTTGTAATATTGCAACGTTGGCCTTCGGTGGGAGCAGAATTTCTGTATTTCTACTCACATTGTCTGAATAAATATATTGAACAACTAAGGGTTAATTTGCAGGATTGATTGCTTATTTAGCCCTATAGCAGTATATAGCATGAATAATAATCACACATCAGTCATACTTGTTATGAATAATCATTTATCATTTATTAAATAGTAAGTCGCTTTGGATAAAAGTCAGCTAAATGCAATTTATGAAAGCCCCACTCAAGATTTTTTTTTATTGCTCTTGGGGCATTAAAAACAAGATTTTAACTTTAGTTTTTTATATAATATCTGCATTTTCTCTTTTGAAAAACTAAGTCTTAGTTTGGCCATAGTTATTTAATATATAAAGACTATATATTATTGAATTACAAGATTAGATATACTTTATTTGATCTAAAATATTGATGTGTTCAAATGCTCTTCTAAACAAAACTGAAAGTCCATGAAAAGCTGTCTTCCTGTTTTTGTGAATGAAGCGCCATCTCCTGGTTAAATCCTGAAATTGAAAATCTCGCAATGCCCTCTTGGAAAATAGTGGGAGGGCTTAACATTCCCAGATACTGGTCTTTGGCAGGTCTTAGGCAGGTAGCCGGCAGGTAGCAGGCAGGAAGCTGTATGCTGGAGTCTGAAATAAGCTGCTCCATCTGTACGTGATGATAACCTGTCAACATGACAGGAAAATCCACATGACATTAATACAGAGCGGGCAGAACCCAAATCTGCATTCAAAGAATACACTTTACCAAAGCTTGAGGAAAATATCACAACGCCCCATGACCTTCTCGCTCGCTGTAGTATCCATGATTTCACCCATTTAGTGCGGTTTCTCCTAATTCTTCGCTTCTGCCTCTTGAGAGACTGTTTCTTGAGAATGTCTTGCACAAGCAACACTCGAATGGCTGATAGCTCCGCACAAAACATGTTTTCGATGGACGAGAGTGAAAATGGAACGCACACGCTATTTGTTGTTTGTTTATATCACAGTCTGTTCTTCTTCTCTGTCTTCCGGTTGTTGCCTATTTTGAATGACGGATACACACTACCGCCACCTGCTGGTAAGGAGAGTTATTGCCACTCACGCATGCGCAGTTCGTACGTGCTCGGTTGAAGTCTTTGCGGTGTGTTCCAGTGCGACACATGGCCAAGACGCAGGAGAACTCGCCGATGCAACAGTCGGTGTCGGTGTTGGCGAGTTCTCTGGTGACTGCCTGGTGTGTCAGGGCCTTAACCCTAACCCAATTAAAACTTCCATCCTTGCTATTATTTAAAGGAAATTGGCACTTTATGGGAGTTTGAATAAACTAATTAAATAACAAAATCACAAGAATTAGCTGTAATATGACCTTGCCTAATGAGGTATTTTGAAATGTTCAACAAATTAGCTTGCCACAACTTTAGTACGTTTTTTCTTTTGCTGTGGAGGGCAATTTAAATCCTCTGAAGAGATATGATGCCTTGTGACAACAGCAACACATGGTCGTTTTATCTTAAATATGTCTTCCTTTTTGACATGGCCACAGGCTTTCCAGGGGCAAGCCTGTGGCCAAGCCAACCCTTACAAGCCACACACAAACTCCAGTCAGTTAGCCAGTTGGAGGCCATTTCAGACCCTGCTGCTTGTGTTAAAGGTCCCATGTCATGCTTTTCCGGTTATTACCCGTCCCCTTGTGTGTTATGTAGCTTTTTATGCATGTAAACGGTCTGCAGAGTCACAAACCCTCAAAGTACAGCCTGTAGCGAGTAAAACTCTAACACAGAAAAGATCTGTCTATGCTGCCCCAGAACACCTCGTTGGGGATTTCTCTTTTTCCATTGTTTACTTCTTGGGTATAGTGACGTATTTCGGGTATAGTGACGCAACGGCCATTACGTTACGTCCGCGGAGCCATTACGTTTGGACCAATCCGCGGACTTCCTCACACACACACACTCGGCGGGACATTGCGAGGCTTGCTGCTGCGAGGAGCGGGACACTGTGAGCTGGCTCACTGGTGTGGGGTTGGCGAGACAGCGAGACACCGCGGAACTCAGCCTGGGCACACACACAAACTCCCAGTCAGGCTGCAGGTGTGTGTGTGTTTCGGGCTGGTTTTCGCTGTGTCTCGCTGTTTCGCTGTCTCGCAGACGGCCACTGGGCTCACAGGGAGGGGGGGTGGGGGGCAGGAGCTCCAATAAGCCGTTTAGGACAGAGAGTGAATACACATAGTATACAGAGATGCTGTATGAGAAACCAATGTGAGTTTGGAAAATTGCACAATATAAATGTATTTTAGTATACCTCAACAATGGAATTATGATCAGTAGAAATGGCCATGACATGGGATCTTTAAGGGTCATGAAAAGTGCATGTTGCCCTGATGGCTTGAGCGGTGTGTGGGGGGCAATGAGCTTGTTTTTCCTCTCTGAGTCTCTTAGGATCTCCAATGTGTCACATACTGTCCATAATTAAGCCATAAAGGCATGCTGTGTTGATGTTTGCAAGAGGAGAAGCAAAGAAGATGGGACTCTCTGGATTTATTTTGTTCAACCTTTTAACACCTTGCTTCGCATTTATGCAGCTCCACTCAGGCTGCATCTCACTTCGGTTAAATGGAATCCTTGCGTCCCTCACTTGCGTCGTTTCCCTGCGTCTCTCCCATCAGGGAAGCATGGAGAGATGCAAGAAAACCACGAGAAGCAGGGAAATGAGTTTTAAGAGCAATGGGACGTCCTTTCCTCCGGAGCGTCACATGAAGCGACGTCCCTTTGTGATGACGCCGCACAGCTGATTGTCTGACAGCAGCCAGCTCTGTCCCCGTTGTTTTCACAAACACCCCCGCCTCTGTTAGTACACATTTACTGACATAAACATTTGTATCATCTGTTGTAGACCCAAATAAATAAAATAAAATAAGAAATCATTCTCAAAAAAAATAAACGCCATTCAGACGCAGCCATAGTCACACCCCAAGGAAACACTCGGAATAGAAAATGGCAGCTGGTGGGGTATGTGCTTTCTCTACATCTAAATTCTGTTTTAGAGGGTTAAGTATGTACGTGTGAGTCACTTCACCCGCCAAATTTTTTTACAGCTGGGCTAACAACTGCAAGCTGTGACCTTACAAGTTGCAACCGTGACTTTATAACCTTTATTTCACCCAGGGGCAAACATCTAAGTGCAAATCATCTTTATATTGCAAAACGTTCCGATATTGCCTCGGCCTAGTTTTGATGCACGATCCCAATAACCTTTATTTGTAACAATATGACTTATTAATGACATAAAAAAGCACTGTGATATCACTGGATGTGTTTTTTTTCGTATCGGCACAGAGAACAATATCCCTTAATGAAAGAACTGTAGAGAAATAGAAGTGAAGCAATATTGTACCAGCTCTAGACCGCAGGCTCTTAATTCTGGTGGGTGAATTTGGTTGCCAGGGAAACAGAGCATCCAGCAATGCAGAAGTGCTTGAATATATTTTTCATGAGATTGTATAAAATGGGGAAAAAAGGTGAACGGAGGGCGGTGGTGTCAAAATGCACTTGCATAACTGTTTGAGCGTGGCTACAGGTGTAGCAGCAGGTGGGCACAGAGACCCTTTATCGACGGTCACTGTTGTGGTGTGTGATTGTTATCAATTATAGCAGGATCATATCATAAGTAAGGGATAATGTGCAGCGAGGCGGTCATTATGGGTAAAAGAACACCCGACAGGCTGATCAGGAGCCCGACGCGACTTCTTTCTGCAGATGTGAGCGTCCTTAACAACGGTCAATAAGTCCTTGACAGCGGTCTGTACTACTGGATTAACAATGTGTCACATGTTCTGAATTGACCAATCAGAATCGAGTATTCAACTAAACCATGTAATAATACAACTTAAAATACATAGCCCAAAGGCAATGTAAGGGGGTGGTAATCGTAGAAAATCCCCCATGTAAATAAATGTAAATAAATTATAATTGCCATTATGTTGTGTTTGTTTGATATCTGAATCGGTATGCATGCTGGAAGAGTAAAGGGAATGGATCCTGTGTCGACACATGGAATACACTTAAAGCTGAACTACAATACAATTATTCCAAGTTTTCTTTTCTCCCGTCTTGCGCCTCCTCGAATAATTTCCCAGCTTGAGGTGCACATCAAAAGCCTCGGTGGCTGCTGCTTCTTAAAATGCTGTGCTTCTAAAAAATCTCACAGTTGACTGGCTATCAAATTGTGTGCATCAGTGATGATGATAATGCCGGGTAATAATGGTTGTAACGCATGATAAGCGGGCGACATTGCAACATCAAAGACAGCAGTTTGCAACAGGCTCAAAATGGATGAGACACTAGTTTTGACCTCTCTATCGACATTTCTAATCTCTCTTGCGTTGTCATAAGGCTTCTAGGGCTGTGGCGAAAACGTTCTGGTTCACCATGCAAGACTCCCCGATATGAACCCAAAAAATGCTTTGCTCAGTGAAAGCTTTATTCAACTGCTGCATGAATCTATTCCAGCTTGCATCCAGCCTCGATCACCCCCCAGTATCAGAAGCACTCAGCCAATAAGTTGCTATAGGGATCTGAAGATGTTTCCCAGTGGCGAAGAGATAAAACTACTAATCCTTTTGCTCACAAAATAAACTGAAATTGCTACTTGATGCCTCAGGATAAGTATTATGTATCAAGAGTGAGTAATCTACTTCAGGCTGCATGAAGCCATATGGTGTTCCACAGGGCCCATCATTCACTTTCACAATCCAGGAAGACGTGCCCAGGGCTGGGATAAGTATCTGGAAGGCTCTCCTGTGTCTGTTAGTGCTCTCAGGGTGGACAGAAGTAGCTTTTTCCACTAATTACACCCAACCAGCCTCCACACCCACCCACTGTGGCCCTGTGTTTTCAGATCACACCTCTCTGCTGCTCCCCTCAGTCCTCTCCTGTCCTGCTTCTTTTCCTCCTGTCCTGATTTGTTCTCCCAGGGGATGGCCATGTCAAGCCTACTGCACTACATTTTAAGTTCTCTTCTCTCAGCCCTGATCCTTCCTGCTTCTTCTTTACAACAACTCCCACTGGGATTCCCTCTGGCCGTGGTCATGAACACATTCACAATCATTTAGCTAAATCACCTATTATTTTTTGCAAAATTCTGCTTTTTGTCAGGACATGTTCTCTTAATTGTTAACATGCAATTCCTCCGACAACATGATCCGAAACATTGCACTTGTCAAAATGTCATTCGTGCAAGTGCAATGTATTACACAGCTGAAAAAAGTTCATATTTTTGCATTGGTTGTTAACAATGTGCAGATTCAATCATTTATTTTGGTTATGAGAAATTTAAACCAAGTTGCTTTTCCTTTTTTTTATGTTTCCCAAAGTATTTTTTTCAGAGAAAGATAGACATTTTTACGATTTCCCCAAAAACCTTAAAATCCACAACCCCAATGCAAACCTTTCGGTTCTTTGTTGCATGTCATGCCTCTATCTTCCCATTTGTATATGGTCCATTGTCTAATAAAAGGCAAAAAATGTCACAGCATTTTTTTTTCAAAACCAGTTGACAGCGTTTTGCAATTATTATTTTTATGAACCTGGAAAAAAAGTTGCTCCGATTGGCATTTGTTTTTACTGTTTTTCACTGTTACAAAATCTTACAGCCCTCAATGCGTCATGGTACATTCAGGACTCATTCAGCGTTCACTTTTTTTCCAAATGTGTTCCAAGATGGCAGCATTAAATAATTTGCAATAGTGTAATAGTATGGTGAATTCATTCTTAAGATTTGGCCTATGAAGGATGCAACACCTGCAACAGCCATACAGTAGTTTGGACCCAGCTTTGGGTGAATATAACCTTCTTTTGACACATAATATTAAACTTAGTTCCTAACTGAAAAAAAACCGAGATCTTCAGATCTGGAAAATCAAGTTAGAAAAGTGATAAAGATATAAAGTGTTTTTCCTTCTCTACGTTTTTTTTAGGTTAATGTGATGGACTAAAAATATGAAGATCTAGTAAATTGAACCAGTTTACTGTAATAGATTTTGGCAGATGCAGTGTGTGGCCTGAGGGATAACAGAACATCAGACAAACGATATATCAGACCTAGGAGAGATAAGTGTTAGAAAACATTTTGAAAAGTTTAAATCCACATGTGTATTGCTTACTCTGGCCTTGCACTACTTTTGAAGCAGCATTATTCAAAGACCAGGCTAAGGTGTCAACTCCTGTCACATTGATAAACCTACAGTTTCAGGCCTCTCCGGAATTATGATGATTAATTGAAATAAAAATAATGACCCAGCATTCATCACTGGGGAAAGAACATATCTCCTGGCAGACGATTTCTGGAAGTAGAAACACCATTACCTGCTTCAAAACAGTGCTCTTACTAGCAACGTCATTTTTCTTTTGAAAAGCTTCTTCTGAAACAATCAAACTATTCTGGGGCAATTTCTGTTACTGAAATGATAATCTGAAGATGAGTATATAAGATGACTGCTTATTAATAGCAGCATCTTGCATTTTGTAAGTTTCAGAGTAGTGACTTATTTTGCCAACTGTAGTTCAATTCAGGTTTGCTCATTTCCTGATGCAATACTAGCAGTTTTCATTGGACAAAAAATAAGAGTTCAGTTAAGAAAGGATCAGATTCTGATTAGCTTTAATTTTGCAGCGACTCTCGCCAGAATAGGAATCAGGACAGTCTTAGGTAAAAATACTCATGAATCAGAATCAGGGGGTGAGTGTAGCATTGATGACATCACCAAAACTTTTCCCGTCCATCCCCATGACTTCATGTTTACATATCTTGGTTGGTTTTTAAAAATCCAAAACCCAATCCGGACGTGTTATGGACATAAACTACAAGGGACATAGTATGATTTTGTACCTAAGTCATGCACATATGTTTGCCATAGTGGCTGTCGGGTACAACATATCTAATCCACTGCTACAACTGTGGCTGTCGCGACATCCTTCCTTTGTTTTGTTCACATTATTTTTGTTAGATATTTCTAATGTATTATCTTTTAATTTATTAGTGTTACATATAGTTGTGATGACTTGTTTTATGCGACTCGTGGTTTATCAAGATAAAATAATGTTCTTTTTAAAACACATACAAAGAAAATAGGCATTTACAATAGTCAATCATATCCAAAACAAGAGAGGCAAAACTCAAACAAAATAATAAACCCAAAAACTATTTATCTTTATTATGTTGTATCTTATTTAATTAAATGATGAAAAACTTTGTCTCGATGGCTTCTTCCACGCTTGTCCATATTAGTGTTTCTTAAAGGCTGCTGTTGTGGGAATTGTAGTCTTCTATAGTCCCTTTACTACAGTGGTCTCTACTCTGTATTATTAGACCTATTCTTGAAACAGAAAATTGGCTCCAACAGAAGAAAAACACAGAAACAGAGTTGGCAACGGCAGAGCCTAAAAAATATGGCCTCTTATTTGAGGGTGCTTCAGGGTAGATTAAAATGGAAGCAACATTTTCTGAAAAATTAGCATCATTACCATCTTGTAAGATTTCATTGGGAATATTTTGAGATCGTAATATAGAGCTTGGTGTTACAACAATCATGTTCAAAATCCTTATAAAACTTTGGATTTAGAAGCACAGAGTATTATTGGCAGGTCATCCATATCTCCAAGGCTCAGAGTTTTGCAGTATAACCCCGGATTTGTCAGTCATCTCTCTGTCAGAAAAATGATGTTAACTTTAATTCATTTCCCCAACAGGCAGATCTGATAACACAAAGGCTGAGTATTCCCCAGCACTTGTCGCTGAGACACATCTGCTCTTCTTTCTCTGGCCACTTTTGCTCTCACACAAGACAAGTAAAAAGAAAGACTCCTTAATACAACCCGAGATGTCAGAAGTACTCTTCCTTTCAACGGAGAGTCTGTCTACCTCTTGGCTGAAATTCAAAGAGTGGTGCTCTTTTAGAATGATAATCACCTCACCGTGGATTTTTGGGACGCCCTTGAGCCTCACTGATAGATGAGCTATCGAAACAGAAAGATGACAGATGCTATCTGAATGAACACAATCCCCTCCAAACATCCCCCTGCTGTCTCAAAGTCCAGCACACAAGTATGATTTGATAGCAAAGGGGACAGGAGGAGTGACTTTCTTCCTTTTCAAGTGTCTTTTTAATCAACTGGCACAAAGGGATCCCTGCTGTCACTGACAGGAGAAAGGAAGAGGGGGGAAAGCAGAGTGTCACATTTGAATCTCTCACTGACATTGATTTAATTGAGATCTCTGTGAGGTGAACTCAATGATGAGACTTAGATCAATCTCAGGCTAAGGATTCAGAGTTTCAAAGAATACTAATGGCACATATAGAGGATTACCCACATGAATAACAATGACAATGGGACGAAAGCCTAAAGCTGGCAACACACCAACCCGATTTTGGTAGTCAGAGGCTGTCAGAGGCAGTCGGGCATCCTCGGCACCCTACTCAGGTTGGTGTGTCCCACACCGTCGTCTCTTTACGGCACCTTTTCACACCTCCCGATGTCTCCCATTCAACATGTTGAATCCGCCGCGGGAGGTCAGATAAAGTCGGCCCAAGCATTTTTGCTTTTTAGAGTTTATACCTTCATGGTTAAATGCATTGTAAGTGGCTTTGAATAAAGAGTAAGCTAAATGCAATTGTATAGTCATTATCAAAGATTTGAGCCTTTACCTACAGGTTATTATTATTTCAGCATGTAATACTTTTTCAGAAGTCAGCATTCCGTAGTTAGATTAGCACACTTTTATTTCTATAAGTCTAATTGAGACATGCTAATTATGCACAAATAGCTGCAAAAATGGTTGGTTACCTTACGAGTGCCAATAGCAACACAAAAGGCAATTTGAAGGAGATGCGGAGTGTAAGGCTACCTTAAAACCACTATATACAAAATATATTGGTACTGTGTAGAATGGTTTGAATTTGACTTGATTGCTAAGTTAGTCATGTGTTCAAAGAGCATAAAAAAGGGTTTAATCCTGGATCCGTGCACCCCATTTTTCTGTCATGTGGAAAGAATTGTACAAATCTCTGAAGTAAATTGCAAGCCCCAATTTATTTAACACCTGCTGTAAATCACAGTATTGTTCTTCCTCACTCTGAAAAGCTTACAGTATGTTTTCACTGACTTTTAACAGGCAGGCAGTATGGATACATGATCCAGCATTTTTTGCAAGGTTATCCAACTGAACTATTTAAAAAAATATATTATATAAACTGCCTGTCTCAAAATAAAAGTTGCACACTCTAATATTTAGTTTGATCACCTTTAGCTTTGAGTACGGCACGTAGTCGCCATGGCATCGTTTTGAGAAGGAGCTGCAATGTCACAAAATGTATTTCCTCCAAGATCTTGTATTGATGATGGAAGAGTCGCACGGCTACGCAAAGTCTTCTCCAGCACATGCCAAAGATTCTCAATGGGGCTGAGGTCTGGACTCTGTGGTGGCCAATCCATGTGTGAAAAGGAGGTCTCATGCTCCCTGAACCACTCATTCACAATGTGAGCCCGATGAATCATGGCATTGTCCTTTTGGAATATGCCAGTGCCATCAGGGACGAAAAGCTCCATTGATGGAAAGACCATCAGGTAGTCATCTGGACTCATTCTTTGGGAACAGAACGTTGCTGAACCTAGACCTGGCAAACTGCAGCAACTCCAGATCATAACACTGCCCCCACCGGCTTGTACGGTAGGCACTAGGCATGATGGGTACATCACTTCATCCGCCTCTCTTCTTACCCTGAGAGCCTATCACTCTGGAACAGGGTAAATCTGGATTCATGGATTTGGTTTCAATAATGCGTTGGACAGTTCTTAACGCAATTTTAGTAGTTTCAGCAATCTGCTTAGTTGTTTTCTTTGCTTGATGCAGGCCAATGATTAACATTCTTTCCACGACCACAGGATATGTCTTCTGACCTAGTTCATTTAGGAAATTAGAAGCTACTCACCGCATCAGTTAGGGTTGAATAATTTGTTGCCAGCTGAACCATATAAATATTAATCACTGCAGAAATGATCCACTGGAAGCCTCTTACATATTGGCTTAGTTAAATCCAGTTGGTGAGTTTTCTTTTGGACGGGCAGTGTACCTTCTAGTGTATCGTATAAGTCATGGAATGTTTGCTTCAAACATATCCTTCTAATTACAAAGCAATTACTCTGTTAAGTTGAGAAAGCAGACTAGAAAAAGTATTAAAGAAAGAGTTGCTAAGCACTTTGAGCTGTTAACCTACAACATTCTGGTGCAGGTATAAAATGGTTTAAATCCAGGGAAGGTTCGCTCTGGGCATGAATGTAAAACTTTGTCTAATATATATAGTATCCCCCAGCGCATATTAACAGCATTGTTATGTGCGCTGTTGGGCAAGTAGAGTAAGTAGAGAACATGTAGTTTACATGTTGAACCTGTGCAGGGAATAAGAGCCATTAGATATAATTTCACAACAGTCTTCGGTAACTATTCAGTCTAACCCTTCTTTTTTTATTTAAAATATGTTTCCAACTTTGGCAGATGTCCAGTCTTGGTGAGTTAATATGCTTCAACCTTTTCAATTACGTGCTTAGCAGGTTATAAGGAGAGAACGTCCAGACTTTGATGGTGTAAGCCGATTTTCTCCTTCGCTTCAATCCTAATTGAGTCTCATCGAGCTGCTGATTGGATCCTGATAGGACTCCGCCATCATCTGATTGCTTGCCAGCTGTAATTTATTTTTTAATCTAATTAAATCAATTGGCAATGTTAAAGAGATTTATTACTACTTAGTCTTTTAAGCAATTCCACTGAGCTGGGGCATTTATTTATCATAATCTGGACCCAAAAGTAAATGAATATGGTACAATAACATTTGTTAATTACTGAAAAAATGTGTTATACTTGCTTTGTTGTGATTCTACAAAGAAAAAAATTATATGAAGGCCTTACATTACATTTTAAATGAATGTCCTATTATCTAAGAACACGTAGTTGCTCAAACCTCATAAGCAGATTGAATACAAAAATAAAAACAGTCATGAAATGGTATTATCTACTGTTTATTTTAAATCAACTTCTGAAGCAAATTGGAAATCAACTGAATACTGTGACTCAACTGTGCTGACGGGGCTCGAAATGGAGGTGGAATTGGCAGGCAAACTCGCAGTGGTTTGCGATGCCCTGAAACACAAAAACAATCACTTCATTTGTCACGCTTAAATTCCCATGGAACGATACTTCAAATACCCAAGACATGCAGTGTGTACATCAGAAACTCATTACACGCTTATTAGCAGGCAATTAGACAGCAGTGCCCATGTGAGCCAGTTCAAGAGATATGTGACTCCCCCTGTTATTTTAAATAATCATCTAAAAACTGGGATATTTGCTGCTAATGTAATGTGCTCTCACACTTCAATAAACTCTCTGAATGTTATGGGCTGGAGTCAGACTGCAATATTAAGTTTCCTGAGTTATACCAAAATAAACTTTTAATAAAAATCAGATATCAGCCAGACAGTGTGGTGTCTCTCTCATATGGATATGATAGAAAATGTCGAATGAAAGCCCTTGAAATAAATGTATAGTAATGCGGTGTGGTATTAATATTCATTATGATTATGTTACTATTGTTATTTATCTAAGACGCATTATTAACTTTATTTAATGTTGGTTTTAAGCTATTGGGTTTTTTATTACTGAGCAATGTGCATTTTTGAGCAATCAAGAGCACCAGTCATGCCAGAAAATTGTCATAGTGTTAGGTACAAGAAGAGAAGCCAATGTTTTTTAGCCTTTGAAAACATTATGGCATGTGAAGTAATGCATATAATTATATTTAGCTGGTGATTTATGACATGATTAAGTATTTTACTTTTGTAGGGGTTATTTACGCCAGTCCCTTCTTGAAAATACAGAGGCGGTGGTGTTGGTGCGTGATGTTTCAAATATAATATATTCATATTGGTGAGATAATTAAATAATATTGAGGAAAACCAAAGACAGTTTGGACGATAGATCCATGCATTTAAAGGCTTATGATGCCAAATGAATGCACAGGGGAAAACAGTGTGGTATGATTTTACAGCTCTACAACCGGCTTGATAACTTGCTGGTGGAAGCTTGTTGTTATGTTGGACTTGGGCACATACTGAATGCATGAATCACAATAACAGATGTGTAGCACTTTAAAATGTTAGGCTTATTGAAGCCAATGCAGTAGCACTACTAAGAAATATCCTAAAATATTTCACTCTTCCCGTTTAGAGTTTGTATCTTCACGGCAGATTGCACTTATTTTAAGTTTATTGCGATCAAAGTAAATGGAATGTAATGTAATAGATTTTCATAAAAATAAATGTAATACAAAGATTTATGCTCCATGGTCTACACAGCATCATCTCTAACATCGTGCCCTTTTGGCCAATGTTTATCCCTTGTATTTTGATATTATTAATGGCGGTCAAAGACCCAGATGAACCCTGGTTTGGACTGAAGGTAGTGGCACTTTCTAAGGGCCTCTATGCAGCATGTCTGTTTGAGGGACTCTGTTATAATGAGGCCCTAAGAGGCTAAAAACTGCACATTTGTACTCCCTGTAGTCCTCCCTGCTCGGCCCCTTCATCTCGGCCACTAATCCTTCCTTTGCAGATTCCCAAGGTAAGGTAAAATGAAGGAACAGTGCAGCGGTTGCAGTTCAACAGTGCATGTTAGAGAACACTTCTGATACAGGTTATTGTAATTCTTCTCACAAGGGGAAAGCTGACATCGGGATACCCGCAGAGATGGCAGTACAGTTACGGTGGAAAGCTTTGAATATCTTAAGAGTATCACTCAGGGATTAGACAAGGAACTAGAAATATCTTTAGTGCATGACTTTCAAGTACTTGTTAGAAGTTTTATTTTTTCGAAAAGCAAGTATTGTTGCAGTTGAACGAAGAACTCTGGTATTTCTGCCGAATGTGGCCAAAAAGGGAATTCAACATTGGCATTTTATAAAATAATTATTGCTTGCGTTTGTTGGCCTTATCTTACTTGAAGATACCTATAAAAAATGGACAAACATGGAAAATAAATTAAAAAGAGGGTATAATGCCGACTGTTAACGACAGCAGTAATATAAAAAATGTTAAAGCAGCAAGTACAAAAAATAAAGGTCAATATAATCTTTATTGCTTTATTATTGCTATATGAATATTAGATATTTCCAAATGCAAACTGTGATATTAAGAGACTCCTCTTCATGTGAACACCGATATATTCCCCTATCAATTTTCATTTCATTTCAAACCTTTATTTATCCAGGTTGTATCCCATTGAGATCATCGATCTCTTTTTCAAGGGAGACCTGCTCAAGTAGGTTCCACATGAAACATTAAAAACATAAACAGAGCAACAAAAGGACATCATACAATCTCTCACTTGCACTAGAAAATGTGGTAAAACATCCGACAATACTGGTTTGTTGAAACTTTTCATCTAGTGCTCTCACCAGGTAATACATTATATAGATATAATACTTGTAGTGTGTTAAGTGCTACGATTGATAGCATTATGATATGCTTAACAAAGAAAATGAAAAAAGTGACCATAAAACCTGCTAAACATGATGTCATGTCATATCTGAAGTCAGACATTTAGTGTACACAGCTAACAAACATATTTAGTACATGTATATAAGTTAACTAGGCTGTTCGCATGCTTTAGTTCAGTCAGACGACTCACACGTTTCTTAATATGTTTATTAAAAGCAGCATATAGTTTGAGTTTGGCGTCTAGGCTCGGGCCTCATCACTCCACAAATGTACAAAGAGCATTGAGTGATGATTAGATAACTATCCCCCGAGCCTACAGGTGGAGCTGGGGTGGAAGCTGGGGTGGTGGTGGGGCAGGCAAGCAGTAGCAACATGAAACACAGCAGCAGGAACATGAACGCAGCAATAGCAAGTGAACACAGCAGTGGCAGCAGCAGCATAGCGAGGCAGAGGCAGGAAGACCTGGCAGCTTAAATAGAGCGGCATGTTTAGGAGAATGTGTTTGGTTGGTTGTAAGAGGGACGAGGTGCGTCACGTGTTAATGTATGATTGGTGCTCGAGTTGACAGCCTGAACTAGCTCGCAGGCTTCGCCCCATTTAATGTAAGCTTCATGCAAAATGCACTTTTTTATGTCTTTTATACATAAATATGTGTCCCCGGTGTGCCAGGGAACTCACAAAGTGTCAGAAAATAAAACCCTCTATTTTCCTCCGTACCCACATCTCTAAAAACGGTTTACAACGGAGCTGATCCAGATTTGCGTCCAATATGACGTAATATCGGAAATGTGGGGTGGCTTTACACCCACGGCCCTATCAGAAACTTTGCTATCAGAAACAATGCGCAACGTGTTTTGGACGTAATATTGTCTTTGTTTACATTAGCAAGCATCGCTAAGAGCTAACCTGTACTGGAGAGAGTATGTGTAAAAAAATCAGGAAATAAAAAAAGGAACTCACCTTGTAGTAAACCCGCAAGAAAAGACGAATTTGAGCTCCATACTCTTTCAGAAATAATCCTTGAAGTGGTTTGGAACATGATATGGCGTTTAATCACGGCAGCATTTAGCTGCATCAGAGCAGAGCTCACAGACCTCACAGTGTGCCTGTGTGCTCAAAAGGGGGCGGGACCAGCAGAGAATCAGCAATTCTCTAACAGGGCTGAAATATAGGGATATGAGGGATGTCTATGCATGATCTGTTTGGTATTTTGAGCAAAATACATCATAGATATGTTTTTTATATATATCCATACCCATAATATATGCACAAAAATAGCATGATAGGAGATCTTTAACATTTTGACACAGTCGAAATGCACTGTGTTGCCAGAAATGGGGCGAAGCCTGCAAGCTAGTTCAGGTAGTCAACTCGAGCACCAATGATACATTTACACGTGACGCGCCAAGTCCCTCTTACGACCACTCGAGAATGTGTTTACGAAACACATACTTCTAAACTTGCCACTCTATTTTTGGTACCACTTTACAATAAGACTACCCTTATAAAGGATTCATAAAGGGTTTATAATTAGGTTATTAATTAGGTTGTAAACACTTTATTAACCTGTTACGCACCGTCCCCCCGGTACCTGGTGGATAAACGCGTCATTTGCAGGAAACAACGTCTAAGGAATCTTAATATTTAATAAACTATGAATGTTTTATATCCATGTAACGGGAAGAAACTCAGCTAACTGATCTTTTAAAAAAATGTTCCAAAACAAAACAAAAATGCTAACACTCAGCCTCTGAATTAGCCACGAGCGAAAAAATGTAACCTATCTCTGCACCTAAACTCACTCCTAACTCCCTTATTACTTATCCTAGATGCACAGCCAACCCATCGATTAGCATCAGCTGGAGACACAGAATCTGGGGGTGACCACCTCAACACTCAGTGATAAATATTTTCGACGAAATAAACGAAAGCGTACATCATAACATGTGGAGCTAGGTAGCTAGAAACGCTAACATGGCTTACCTTGGTCAAAACTGGTCTTCAATGGCATTAAAACGCTAAAAAAAAACGATGCTGCAGTTAACCCATAGGTTAATCCAAAGTGTCTGTGTCCTCTTTGAAATTATTTCTGATAATCCATAAGCAATAAAACTGCTTTTTCGTTTCCAAATGTCAGACCTAGAGATAGGTCCACTCTGACGTAAAATTACATGCGCGCAGCCCCCACCTTTTCTCTTCACAACGTGCGTGTGTGGGCAACCCAGTCTCTTGGCATTTCGTGTTATAGTCACGCAATTAATTTAATCTATTGATTCGTGTTCACCAACACGATTTTCACATTTTTTTCATGTCACACAGAACGATTTTAAATTCAATGTATTTCTATTGGTAGTATGTTTCGTGCCTGCAACACGTCTTTTTGTCCGGTCGGGTCTTGGAAGACCAAAAGCTGTGTGGTTCATAAAAACATGTTCTTACTCAATATCTTACCCTAAGCCTAACCCTATCCTTTTTATTTTAAATTGTATAATATCTGAGTTTTTTTGCCGTCAGTGAGGAAATAAATGGGGCTCAGAGCCTCAGAATACTGAAATCTGTATTTTATGTCATCTTTTTTTCCTTCTAATTTGTTATTATTTGGTGCAGGCACAAAACATACTACCAATATAAATACATTGCTTTTAAAATCGTTCTGTGTGACACGAAAAAAATGGCGAAATCGTGTTGGTGAACACGAATAAATAGATTAATTTCGTGACTATAACACGAAATGCCGTGAGACTGTGTTGGTGTGGGGGCCCCCCCCTTCGATTATATTGGCTCTAACGGTCAGAAAGAGGTGTCAACCATCAAAATCGACCAAGGGGGGCCAGAGATATGGGAAAAAAAACATTTTCACCCAAATCACCTCAGAGATGGGGTGGTTTTGGCTAAACCTCTCTAAAAAGGTAAAATGTGGCTTGTTTTGCATCAATCTTGATACAGGGTACTTATATGTTGTACTTTGGATTCCTAAAGCTTTTAGTCTACTAACCCATCATCCAAGGGTAGTTTTCACTATCTGTAAAAAATAATTTTTGGACGGACACTATAATTTACAGTTTTTTACTATGTAATATCTGAATTTTCTTTAAAATAAAAAACATCTATATTGATTCTGACACTTCTACATCCAACTCACAGATGTAACCTTGCTTTGATAAAATAAATTATTCATATAATCCTTTTAGAAGTTAAGTTGTAGTCATTTGTTTTGGGCATGTCATTTTCGAGCCTGAAACTTGAAAAACAGGCTTGGTGCTTAACAGGTTAATAATTAAGAACCATTTATAAACCAGTTCTAACATAGTATTCATATATCAACACAGGCTCACTATTTGGCAAGATGACTAAGCCTTATATTGACACTAGCTTACTTCATCTTCTTCATCAGCCAGCATCCTTGGTATCTGTTGTGCACTGAGTTGATTCTCCCCCCATCCATCTTGATGTTTCTTGGCATCTCTTTATGACCATTTATTTACCAGTTACTAACATTTATAACTGCCAAAAGGGAGCCTTGTAAAGTGTAAAACAAATAACCATTTATGAATGAGTTACTACCATTTATAATTTGTTTAGGTTATATTAAGCCTTAAAGTTATGCATAAATTAAGGCGTGGCCACATTGAGTGACAGGTAATTCCAGTGACTGCTGCTGTTAGCTTTCTGCTCTGCAGCTCCGTGAAGCTACAGGGACTCTTCCTGCTCAACTCATCCCGGGAACATAACTTGAACCCGGCCGTGTCTATTGTGCTGGTGCCCAGTTCCTATGTTCCTATGTTCGGCAGTTATAGACTGGGCTTTCTTGTACAAGAGAATAACAAAACATTTAAAAAATCAATATGGACCATTACTGTATCCTTAAATGATGTTATACAATGCACCTAATAAACAAGTATGGCATTTTAAAACATGATGTGTAACAATTTTTACTGTAATTTGTGTGCATGTTGTTGTTAACTAAGATGATGTTATCATTTATTTTTTGTTAGTATGCACGTGGACGCTTTGGACATACCTGGAGAAGGAAGAAATGGGTCTTCGGAATGATGGGAGTTAAAGACAAATGCGGAAACTAGTGGAGAAACGGTCAAGATGCCACCTTGTCCCTCTGATTAGACGGCATGTTAAGTCAGGAAGAAGCATTATTAGTGATGAGTGGAGGGCATACAGGAGAGTGCTGAGTAATATGGGGTACAACCACTACACCATAAACCACAGCAGGTGGTTTGTGAACCCCCTGTCATACCCAACATAATGAAAGAGCTTGGTCGACCGTCAAAGGACATGTCCGTAGACTGAGAGGAAACCGTACAGAGAGTTTGTTGAAGGAACACCTCAAGGTTCTTGAATGGTCATCTTGGCTTGGCTCTGGTCACCCTGATGGACTGCTTGGACGCTTGTTCAAGGATATACACAAAGCCTTTCCAGTCTGAGTACCATTATGTCTTACCAGGTCTTTCATTTATGTCTGAGAAAAGCTTTTATGTTTAAATATGTGTATCAGTCATACTAAACAGTCATTACTTTGAGTCCTAATTTTCTTCATGTGTGAATAAAATGTTTTGCTTGGCTCTTTTGCATCTTACTTTGCATTTCATGTGAGAAATGTGTATTAGGTAAGCGTGAATGTTATAACTCATTCATAAATGGACATGTGTATTAAACTTAAAAACAACGCACCCTTTCAGTAGTTATAAATGGTAGTAACTCATTAATAAATGGGAATGTGTTTTACACTTTACAGTAACGGCCCGTCCACACAAGCTTGCCGGCGGGGGGGGCTGAAACTCGACCAACAACCAATCACATGAATCTCCCGCCCCGGACACACAAGCACGCGGTTTGATTGGCTAGAGCTTGTACTGGCATATGATTTGATTGGCTGACGCTTCCGCCGAAGCTTCAAAAGTTGAACATTGCTCAACTTTTGCAGCGAGCAACGCTTTTGAAGCTATGCTTCGCTCCCACAATGCAGTTCGGCGAAACGTGACGTCACCCCATTCAAAGTGAATGGGCAGAAGCTTCAACGCACGCCGCTGTGTGGACGGGCCGTAAGGCTCCCTTTTGGCAGTTATAAATGTTAGTAACTCATTCATAGATGGTCATAAGAGATGCCAAGAAACATCAAGATGGATGGGGGGAGAATCAACTATGTGAACAACAGATACCAAGGATGCTGGCTGATAAAGAAGATGAAGTAGCCAATAATAGGCTTAGCAGTACAGATAAATGTGGGCTCACTATTTGGCAAGCAACCGGTCACAGTTGCCCTGTTTATCTCATGTCTTATAAAAGCTTATTAATGATTTATAAAGTGTCCACAACCTAATTAATTAATTAATTACAAACTATTCGTAAACCCATTATAAGGGTAGTCTTATTGTAAAGTGGTAGCCTATATTTTAAGCTGCCAGATCTACCTGCCTCTGCCTCGCTAATGCTGCTGCTGCTTCCACTTTGATCCTGCTGGCCTGCCCCACCACCACCCCATCATCCACCCCATCATCCACCTGTAGTGGGATAGTTATTCAATCATCACTCAATGTTCTATGTACATCTGTGGAGTGATGAGGCCTGAACGTAGACACCAAACTCAAACTATATGCTCCCTCTAATATATATATTAAAGTAACAAGTGAGTTGTCTGACTGATTTGTGAGTTTGTCGTTGATAGACAAATCAGATATGTTGGTCCCTGAAAAAAATCTCTTTGGTGACAAAAGGTTCAGAAGATATATAGCTTATGGAAAAATGCTGTCAGACATGCTGCTAATATCCTAAAGAGGCGGGCAGTGTTGAAACCTACATGACAAATACAAAATTGTTAGCATGTTAGCATGCTAAAACTAGATTAAAGCACCACTGTGCTTAAGAACAGCATAACCTAGCCACTACTGTTGTTGTAGTCTCTTAGTCTGGTTGCACTCTATATGTGTGGAACATTATCCTGCTGACTTGTTCACTGAAGCAAACCTCTGAGAACAGGACTTAAACTTGTAGGGGAGTATTTTTACAATGCTGTTTTACAACTCTGGCTTAATTAAATGCTCTGAATAATCTACCACCTAGTTATAGGAGTGGCAGAGCGGATTCACAATATACACTTATAAACCGCAGGACTGAAATGAAGCACTCCACCAAGATATGCCAATGCTCATGTGTCCGCTAAAGTACATTTTTAAACACAAATTCTTTAGAAAGTATTAGTTGCCATAATGTTTTTTCCCCATATTACTTTTTTAACAGCTTCTTGTTTACTGTGTTCACCCCCCATATTTTCACAATGCAGGACAACTTTGATGATTTATGAATGAATCATCATGTGTTTGTATGAGTGTTCTTAACTAATTCAGGCATTGCCTTTGAAGAAAGAGCACTGGGACAGTTACAACATTACATAACCTACCCAGCTCTTTCAAACATGTGCAGAGTACAGTGGAGGTTTCTCCGCACAACTTCAGAAAACTGCACCGCTGTGAAGCAGGAATGTCAGGCACAGGTTTCCGATATCCCCTCTTGAAAAATCACTTTGATGGTGATTCGCTTGCATTTGCATTCACAACAACTGTCTTGAATTCTTTACAAGTCAATTTCCGAGGCTTGTATGCATGTGGTGCTTGTAAAATTGTCTCATTTCCTGCCTCAAATTGTCAGGGGGCAGAATCCAAGATGTCATGGTTAAAATAATTATACCTCAGGAAGTGGCATGATGACTTTGTAACTGCCACTCAGGCTTACGATGATTTATATTTAAATGTTCAGTTATGAGGCTCATCTCCTTTGTGCTTTGCTCCATTTTTGTCTAAATGTTACTAAAGAGGAGGAGCACATTTTGTTTCACATCTGATCTTATTTTCTGTTATAAATCTAGTGGTAGCTTTTAATGTAAAGTCAATTATGCAGTATCAGTATGAGTTCCAATTATATATGTACAAAAGTCCTTCCAACAATGTTAATTTTCTTGACACCAAATATATATCTGCCAATATGTGGATCAAAGCTTAAGCCCTAAAGCAGCACAAACGATCCATGTGCTCTCACATACTAGATAATGCATGTCAGAATAATTATATGTTATGTAAATATAGGAATGTAAGCTTGAGGCAAAATGCTAAACCAGTGAGCAAGAACTATTACTGGTTAAAATAACATAAAGTAGATCTAAAACAACCTCTATTCCTTTATTAAAGGACGGTCCATAATGATAAATGTTCACCATTTTATTTATGTTAAAGCAAGTTTGAACCATATAAACCCGAACAACCTCTTTTTCCAGCCTACACACGAGCACAACATTAGCTTTGTGCCGACCCCAATATTACTCACACTAATTCTTCGTGACATTTAGCTTTATCGTATCGGTCATCCCTGTCATCTAAAAATAAACAACAAACACCTCTAAAACTCCATCCAGAGCAAAATGATGCTGCGATTACAAAGTGAATCAGAAGATACGTAGCTTTAAGAGTGACTTAAGGAAAGTGGCTGCCAAATGTGTTTTTAAGTTGCTTACGATGTAAAACAAACATGTGCAAGAAACATTATCATTACCAAAGCAAAGGTGGCTCATTTTTTGAAAATACCAACAAAAGATGGTGGAAGCACTGAATACATGTTGGCTGGTCTTTGTAAAGGCCTTCAAAACAAACAAATAAGTGATGGAAGATGGGAGGGAGAGTGATGGCACAATGCACAAGTCTGTCAAGTAGTGAAAGGTGATTGAGAAATGTCTGTGTACCTTGATTCTTACAAACACTAGCTCTGACAATTTAGAGAAATCTAAAAGTAAGGAATACTCCACATTAGATTCATTTGATTATGTGTTCTATAAATGATTGACAATGCTAGCAAAAAAAGGAAAATACACACATTTGAATTACATTTCAATATACCAGTAAGTCATTTACAGATGTAGTACACGTTCATTTACATTTGCCTGATAAAGTTGTTTCTTACTGTAAGTACACTGTTAGATACCCTAATAACAATTCTTTATTTTGTCTTTATATGTCTAAAAGGGGTGACAAGTTTTCATGCCGAGTTATTCCCTGCATTCAACTTTATTCCACAGCTTAGAACATAACTTTCAATTCAAAACATCTAAATTCACTTTGTGTAATTACACAATATATTCTTATCTTAAAAAGGCAGAATATAAAATGTTTTGGTTGGTTAAAGTTAGTAAACACAACAACTTAAAGTTGGCGTCAACGATATAAGAAGTGCAAGCCCCTAGACAGCGGTTGGGTTAGGGTGCTCGCCTTTGGGAGAAAGTCAACCCCAGTTTTTCACTCTTTTCAGAACAAACTATATTTGTGTTTCTTCTTTCGTTGCAATAACTGTCCTTTTCATAGCTTATTCTTGGATGCGTGCTTAAAATATGGCAACCGATCTCGTCATTTGTATAGAGGTTGACTATCTATAACATCCCAATGTAATGCATTGGCCAAACTGTTTATTTACTTCTTCCTATTTTTTTTTATCTACTTACAGACGATTGGCATTGCCAGAAAGATTGATTTTATACATTACATAAAAAAATTAAAACGCCCAACCATAAAGATTTGCATTATATATACAGTAGAAACCCAATAGAGATGTTGGGCTTTGGTTAGGAAACCTCTGGTGTCCATACAATATTTGACAGCCGTCTTTTTACAACTGGAGCATAGTGTATCAAATTCTTTATTAATTGTATTCCCAAGGCTAACTTCCATTTCAACTGGAACTTCTACCCCACTTTCAGCCGTTCTTATGATGTCAGTAACTTCTACAATGAACAGAACAGGGCATTCATATATTTCCAAGCACCCTCTTGAATGGTCCTTACTATGTCAATTATTATGCCCTCTGTCAGTAATAGAAGAAAGACGTTAATAATTCATTCTTTCATGAATGAAAATTCTAATGTTCCTGGAGGTTGGAGGTCAGACACAGAATGGCACCCGGGAGCTGTTACGGATTCAGTGTCTTGCTCAAGGACACTTGTGAGGAAATTAGGAAACTGTGAGTAGTGACTGATAATTAGAAATGGCCTGAATTAAAGATCATGCACATTATTTTATGTCTTCTTATAATCCTATTATCTCATTCTTTTTTTTTTTACTTTGCAAATGAACCGTTTGCTTTTCATATATAAACTGTCTGCTCCTCCAATCGCCGATAATTCACGGAAAACTTGCTTTTTATAACATCTTCACATGTGCATGATGGCTGGCGAGTGATGTATTGGAGTTGTGGCAATGCTGCTTTCAGCCATTACACCCCAGATTATATAATATAAATAAATATATTAGATTATATAATATAAATATATATAATCTGAAAGGAGCAGGAAAAAATTATGTTTTCAAAACTTAAACTATATTCATCTATTACTGGCTTGTGGCCATACCAATTTTGAAAATAATCGTGTGGTTTTATCATTAACACTTTAATCCATTAAAAAAAATGTAACCACCCTAATTGTGTCAATAGCTTGAAATGCACTTTGAAGTGACTTTGATTTGGTGATGTTTAATAAAGTATGATAGACTGATCATTGTGTATGTTATTTGTTATAAGGCGTGTGGCGCAGTGGATATAGCCTTGGTATGGGGATCAGATGGTCAAAGGTTCAAACCCCACTGCAGTCAGCATGTCGTTGTGTCCCTGGGCAAGACGCTTCACCCCAAATTGCTCCTGTGGGGATTGCCCACAGTATTGAGTATGTAAGTTGCTTTGGATAAAAGCGTCTAACAAGTAACATGTACAGTAATGTTATTAGGGCAATTATGTACATTTTTTTAAGGCCATTAATGGATGGGTCAGTGTACAAATGCAGAATAAACTATTCTTCAGTTGTGTCGCTGTCACTTTTCCGCTTTGACTTTGCAATATTGTAAAGTATTGCAACTAGTAGTAGTAAATTGTTGCTAAATGTTCAATATTACTTAATTCTCAAGATTCTGGTATCAGCCAGGGATACGTTTTCCTTAATGTATTGATGTAAACACGTTGGAAAAAAGTATAACGAGATAAATAATGGAACCCGTCAAAATTCCAAATTCTCAATGTATGTATAATACGTGGCAAAAACAGCTTGACATCCTTTATTTCTCAATGAACAAATAACACTTATTTTCAACCCTGATGGGTATAGCTTTGGGAGTCAGTCTGCTCCTATGGGTGCAGCCTTTAGTGAAAAACAGACGGGCATGAAGGAGGCTGTCTTAGCCTTATGGCTCTCTGTGGCATGTCATTAGTCTGCCTAATTAGATAATAATGACTGCCTTCCATTACAGGCTGGTGCAGTACACATGGTGCTCAGAGCTTCAGACCACCTTACCCATTACAAGACCAGTCAACTCCGCTGACAACAAAGTTCTGAGATTGCTCGTTCCCCCATGTCTCTTTCCTTTTATGTTTTACTCACAAACAGTCCTCTTTTGTTTCCTGCATTTACAGCATTGCCAGGGTTGAGCTGAGGCTGAAATCCTATTCTGACGGACAAGCTGGCCCGCAGCTAATTTTCCAGCTGCTATATACTGTGTGTGTTCACAGAAGAAAGATGTAAGGAATTCTGTACATAAAAGACAGGGTTTCTCAAATGCTTCACAAAATCGAGGCAATATTTGAATTTTGCAGAACATACACGCTATAAACCTAGCTCACGTCAAGACAAATTAAAAGGAGGGCCATATATGGTCAGTGAGCATCACAAGGCACACAATCCAGTGATTTTTTCTAGCAAAGTCTTATTGTTTTGTCCCTTCCGATGCGGTCTCATACCTTACGACGACACATATTCTGAATGTCTTTCAATAAAGATTTTAACCCACAGTGATACTAAGCTTTACTGTGGATATAATGGAAAGAGGGTGAAATCAGTCTTTGTGGGTTTAGTATATAAAGGATCTGTGCCTTTGGCCATCTTTTAACAGTGAGTGCAACCAGGGTATCTGTGGGGTTTTGAGATTCAAGTTGAAAAGGATGTTTCAGAAAAAGTAACAAATATCGCAGATTAAGATGTATTTTTTTATGGCAGTGAATTGAGGGTGAAAAGAGGTATGGATCTCTGTCTTGAACGGTCATGAACTCTAAACCCCAAATTCTATAACTTTTTTAAGAAGTTCGCTCAAGCATTGTTCACATCCTCAGTTATTCATGTCATCAGAAGAGATTGGAGGAAAGGGTGTCTGAGTAGGGGCATGGGTAAAAAAAACAAAATATTTTGTGCTGACTCATTTTTTATCTGGCTTTCCAGATGTGTGTCTACCAGAGCTACTTGATTGTCCCGCTGTGTTTATATGTTACTTTTTTTAAATGTTGTTGTCCGTTTTAGCGTATTTTAGGGCTTGTCATATACCGTAGATATCAAATGCTAGTCTTTAGTTGTCAATGACATTATCAGGAGTATGGACACAAGTTTAAAATAATGCATGTGACTGTAATGTTAAAGCGCCACTGTCCTGACGTCAGGACAGTGTTAAAATCTGGATCAGTCTGTATCAGATCCGTTGCAGCCCCTTTTTTAGAGATTTGGGTATGGAGGAAAATAGAGAGGGTTGTGTTTTATGACACTTGGTGAGTTCCCTGGAACACCGGGGACACATATTCATGTATAAAAGACGTACAAAAGTGCATTTTGCATGATAAGTCCCCTTTAAGGTACTGGTACATCACACTATATTTGTTGCTTTTCTAATGACAGTAAGGAGTGTTTGTTGCTTTGCTGTGGTGGATATACATATATGATTCTATTCAAACAAAGTCAATGTACTCAATAAGTTGTCTTGGAGAATTTTATTACAAACAAGCCTTGAAACATGTAATCCTTCCCTGCTGTATGGAACTTTGTTAAAACCATAGACTGTATATAAACGTTAAAATCAACCCAACATAGTGTTCACTGTAAAAAACGGTTCCGATGGTGAAGTCAATAAAACTATATTTTCTAATGTAATTTATTTGTCCTAAATAGATTTTTTTTCAATTTGCGTTTAAATAAGTAACACTTAAGTAACAATGAGAACATGTTTTAAGAACTCATTCATTTATAAATGAATAGTCACATTTTTTTAACTTTCTTATAAATACGTTTTGGAAAACTTCATAAAAATGCTTTTGTCAACGCCACGGTCATGACACGCCAACAAACGAGAATACCGCGGTGTGAGACTTCCGGTTCCTCTTTACACCGATTCTTCGGCAGCTGTACATGTGCTTGCTTCTGAACTACTTCAAATCATCGTAAAACAAGTAAGCATAACACCTGAGTTATTAATTACTGCTTTTTAACTAGCAAGTGTTATTTACTTTTCTTGTATTCACCGTTTCGAACGGAACATCGACATTTTAATGCATGCCAGCGCCATTACTGCTGTTAAAGTTAGACTCAGCCCTGTCATGCTCAAGTAGTCTATTTTTCCGCGCAAATGGTGTTGGGCAAAGTTTGCATCAAGTGCTTACCGACACAATTCTGTTAAAAGTGGTTAAGTTAAGAGTACGTATTAAGAATCAACTCCGCAAACTGTTCTCTTGTGCCGCTGTAAGCGTTGGCCCGGCACCGTCATGCGGTCGAGAATTGTACACCCGGAAGTAAGTATTCCCCTTACTGTCGATTGATTTGACAGTGATATCTCTACTACTCATCAACTCAAAAACACCAGGTTACTGTATCCTTGTTAATTAAACGACGGTTTTAGTGTGTGTACAATGCTTTTGTCACGTTTTCCCCTTCAATTCTGAGAAACAAGTCGTTTTCTATGAGTTTTGGATGGCCGAAGACATTACATTACCCACAATCCTCTGTAGCAACCATAGACTGTATAAAACAATTAAATAATACATTATTCCGAGTGTGCTTGCTTTTCTCTTTGAAA
>CALSBW010011330.1:2547234-2656231 GCA_943590975.1 Lindbergichthys nudifrons
TTTCAAAGAGAAAAGCAAGCACACTCGGAATAATGTATTATTTAATTTGTTTTATACAGTCTATGGTTGCTACAGAGGATTGTGGGTAATGTAATGTCTTCGGCCATCCAAAACTCATAGAAAACGACTTGTTTCTCAGAATTGAAGGGGAAAACGTGACAAAAGCATTGTACACACACTAAAACCGTCGTTTAATTAACAAGGATAGAGTAATCTGGTGTGTTTGAGTTGATGAGTAGTGCAGATATCACTGTCAAATCAATCGACAGTAAGGGGAATACTTACTTCCGGGTGTACAATTCTCCGTTATCCAATGGGAATGGATGCTCACATTGCCTTGAACAGCCTCCGACACAAACGAATGCCGTGCTTCCCTAAGCGTCAAATACCGCCGCCGATGGGAATACATTGCAATCAGTTGAAAGCTCTTTGCGTCCGTTTATGAAGCTGAAGGAGCCTCGGCGCGTCACAACTGGACGCCACGGGACCCGGACCAAGCGTCGCTCCTGGACGCTTAGGGAGTGAGAGTGTGTTGGCCGAGCATGTTGTGCAGTAAAATACCTCCGCTAAAACTATTCCCTACTACTTTATAACGGCGGTTATGTAAGAGTAAGCTACTAATGCCCCTATTTGATATGAATTCCTCTATATGTATTTCACCATTTGTTTTACTGTGAGCAATGAATTGTCTTTCTACAATCTAGATGTGTACCCAATTTAAACTGCAGTCACAGCATCGAGTTGTTATTATACAATATGAAGTGCAAACTATATTGTTCATGCTTATGCAACGCTATAGATGCAAATCCATATTTGAATCTGCAGGAGAGTTAACGTTAGCTCTCAGTAGCCAGTGACGGAGGTGCCATTTACTTAAGTTAAGGTGCATTCAGGTGCAATTCAGTAAAATTGTGTATTGGGCGAAGATGCATTTATAACGTCAGCAGGATGTGTTCAATGTAGTCCAGTAAAATGCAGTATTTAGCGAGAAATATCAATAAATACAGTTGTATTAAGGAGATGTTTTACTACAACATAAAGTAGATATTAGACAGTATGCAAACGAGATAAAGGAGTGTATATTTAAGTAATTAGGATCCGCTGTGTAGAGAATCATGGAATTGTACTGGTATCTACCAATACCATCCTTAACTAGAAAATGCATTTCCTGCTGAAAATGCGTGCAAATGCTGTAAACTGTGTATATTTGTTGCTCAATTTAGCTGAAAATGCAGAAAAAACAGAATATTGTATTAGTTGAATGGTCTCTGCTTTTAGCTACAAAAACCAAGTAAGTGTGTTGCTGAACTTGGCGGAGAACCGCAGAAATGTGAAATGATTTGAATCAAAATTGTTACAGCTCAAATGCATTGCAATGACTTTGTTGGAAACTTGAAAGTGAAATGTTAAACTGGAAGAGTAGGAAAAATGGTGAAGAAGCTTAATATTTAAAAGAAAAGGTTTAAAAAAGATATGAACAACAAAATGTATAGCCTCAATGTCCTGAAATAGCTGAATCATTTAATAGTTGAATGGTTTCTGTAGCTGAAAGTAGGCTGAAGGAGTTAGATATTAAAAGTAAATAGTAGTGAATTAATGTTTATTAAGAAGAGAAAAGAAAGTAAAGACGCTTTGATAAGCAGAATATTTTAACCGCAAACTTTTGAACTAAAACCATACGTCACCAATAATGTTGAAGTCAGTATGAAGTCTCTATCAGACAGAAAATATTAGGCTGAGACATTCTGTTTATCATTGTTTGTTTCTGTGCTGAGCACCTAATCATAACACCTAATCATAATACCTGTGTGTGAGCCCAGAGATCAAAGGTGTCCATGGAGACGACGTTATCAAACACCTGTGTGCAGAGATCAAGGGTTTCCATGGTGATGTGCAGTGATCTGTGAGAGGAGAGCCTTTCCATTGATCTGAATGAGAGATAAACCTCTAACATTTGAACATTTTGTGGAAGAACCGTAGTAGCTTTCGGTAAAATGTCAACGCGTGAAGCATGTCAGGACCCTGAGGAGCGTCGGAGTCTGCTTTTTGTGCACTTTCGGGTCAATAATGTGGCATTTTTGGCAGATTTACTAATGGTGTGCGGCTGCTGCTGTGAGGAAATATAAGGCTCAATTTACAATGGGCCTTAATTGAGACATGTTGAAAGTTTTTGTCACTTCATGCCCTCAAGAGGCATTTTGTTTAATGTTTTGCTTAACCTGTTAAGCCCTGAGCCTGTTTTTCAGGTCTCAGGCTCGAAAATGACATTCCCAGAACAAATGACCATATCTTCCCTTCTAAAAGGGTTAAATTAATCATCTTTTTTCTCAAAGTAATGATAAACCTGTGAGTTGGATGTAGAAAAGTCAGAACAATATAGATGTTTTTTATTTTAAAGAAAATTCAGATTTTACATAGTAAAAAACTGTAAATTATAGTGTCCGTCCAAAAGTTATTTTTTACTTATAGTGAAAACTACCCTTGGATGATGGTAAGGTAGACTAAACGCTTTAGGAATCCAAAGTACAACATATAATAAGTACCCTGTATCAAGATTGATGCAAAACAAGTGACATTTGACCTTTTTAGAGAGGTTTAGCCAAAACTCCACCTCTGAGGTGATTTGGGTAGAAATGTTTTTTTTTCCATATCTCTGGCCCCCCTTTCTCGATTTTGATGGTTGACACCTCTTTCTGACCGTTAGAGCCAATAGAATCGAAGGGGGAGTCCCCCACACACACTCGTTGTAAAACAAAAAGGTGGGGGCTTTGCGCATGTAGTTTTGCATGAGAGTGAACCTGCACTCTAGCTCTGACATCTAGAAACGGAAAAGCAGTTTTATTGCTCATGGATTATCAGAAATCATTTCAAAGGGACACAGACACATTGGATTAACCTATATGGATTAACTTCAGCAGCGTTTTTATAATTTGAATGCCATTGAAGACCACTTTGGAGCAGACTACAGAGACAAGGTAACCATGTTAGCATTTTTAGCTACCTAGCGCCACATGTTTTGATGTCTGTTTTTGTTTATAACGTCGCGATTTCGTATAATTCAGTGATAATGAGGGTACCCTTCGATTCTGTGTCACCTCACGATGTGAAACGATGTCATGGATGTGGAGAAAAGATGAATAATAAGGTTTTGTGAGTGATTTTCGGTGCAGTAATCTGTTAGCATTTTTCGCTCGTTGAAAAAAAAAAATGATCAGTTAGCTGAGTTTCTTCCCGTTACATGGATATAAAACATTCATAGTTTATTAAATGAACATGCCCTCAGACACTGTTTCCTGCAAGATGTTGCGGCAGTGCCCCGGTACCGGGGTCTCTCGGGCTTAACAGGTTAATTTATTTTTATTTTTCAACGTAGGAAAGGTTTTCCTACGTTTTTCATGAAAAATTATGTCCAAGGAGTGTAGGGTTTGGGAGTTATGGCAGGTTGAAAACATTTGTTTGGGCGAATTTCAAGCACTCCTCCACTCACTTAACGAGCTGCGCAATACACACTAATGTTAACATCTGAAGAAAGCCTCTTTACCAAGCTCCAAACTAAGTTAAATATCTCAAAAAGTGTAAACGATATAAAAAAATCTGAATAGGATTTTAATAGCTGAATGTATTGTGATCATTTTAAAGTTGGAATGAAGTCTCTAGCTGAAAGTATGTGGAAGGATAAGCATTTGGCGCAAGGTGTATGTAAAAGAGGATTTGAAGGTTCCTCCCATTGAGTTACATGTTAAAAAAAGAGTTTAAAAAGCTGAATATTTCAAAAAGTATAACATATTTTGAAAAAGTTGAAAGTTTCCCATCATGTGCTGAAAAGGCTGAATATTTTGATATTCGAATGGTTTCTGTAGCTGAAAGTAGGCGGAAGTTATTTGACGGCAAAATATTGGTTGAAATAAGAAGATTAAAGAGAAGCAGAAGAACTATAGTGGAATGCTGTCACATGCACATGCAGAATAAATCACATTAGTGAGTTTACCCAACTCCTAAAATTGCTTGGAATCGCTTGACACATTTTTTTAAACGTTTTAACAAAATAACACGTTCTTGAGTAGAGGAAAACAAAAAAAGTATGTTTCGCCAACTAAAAAAATGCAGAAGTTGACTAAACTCTTAAAATAGCTTGGAATCACTTGACACATTTTTTTTGTTTTACCAAAGCAACAGTTTTTACAGTGCGGGTGGCCTGGCTTAAAAGGGATATTTTATGATCTAAAGTACAAAAAGAGTTCAAGCAGTTATGTGTCTCTTACTATACTGAGATAATCAGAGTTTAAGCAAAGTTCAAGCAAAATTCAGACAGTTAACAGTTCTTTATTATACGTTTAAAGTCATATGGTTACGTAAACAAGCTTATACTACAGTTTAAAAAAAATACTCCAACACATCAGTAAGCTGTTTGTGTTTTGTATGATGGTAAAAATACTTTAACCCTCTCTGCCATCCTCATGTCAAACGTACTGTAATGCCATACAAGGAACAGGTGTTTTAGCCATTTTATAAATAATAATAATATTATGAATGTGAAAATATTTAAGTTGGGAAAACAGTGTGAAGTGTTTCTTCTTATCGTTTGATCCCTTTAATCTTCTTTGACAATATGAATGTATATAAGCAGAAAATAATGTATAGGTTTAGTAGTATACATCTAGATGCTCTATCTATACTGATGGATTAAATATGTAAACATTACTTTCTTAGTAAATATGGGGGTAATAATTAAATCGTGAAAAGTCAAATTTACTGTATCTCTTCTGAGGATTACGTGCTGACAACATAAGCTAAACAGTGCTATAGTCACACAATGTATGGGAAACCCTGCTCTGAGATCAGTATACTGTGTAGACCAACACGCATTAAAGGAATGTCCACAGATCCTGTAAGCAGAGGTGAGTGATGCGTTTACAGCCCTGCTCAAAGAAGTCTGTTGCTAAATTAATATGTTAGGAGTGATGATAGATCTCTTTTCACACAACACCAATCAAAGGAGTATACCGTTTATTCTGTACGCTTCACAGTTCAAACCTCTTCATTATGACCACAATGTACATCCACTACATGGATTATATATGAGGGGAATGCCTGAAGAATCAAAGCATTTCAATATGAAAGATGCATTTCAAACAATACTGCCTGAAACGAAAGGAGAGCTCGTCTGCACAGAAGCAATAGGCATTCAGGTCATTTTCATGCAGCCATAAACAGGATTAAACTGTCTTTTTTTAAGATGAAATATGACTGTTTGATCAAAGTAAACATGCTCATGTTAATATTTCATAAGCCAAGGAGCGGGTCCTGGTGTTGAGGTCAGCACAAAACAGCAGAGAGATACACTGTAAAATGTTTGGCTGTAAAATTACAGTGATTTACTGGCTACTAGTTGCATGGATTTCACAGTCATTTACTGTACATATTTCACAGTAATTGACTGTAAATATTTCACAGTAATTTACTGTAGATATTTTACAGTAAATTACAATAAAAGTGCAACTAAACACTGTGACTTCACAGTTGCCATGCCCATGGAATTACTGTGATATAGCAGTACAGAACTGTGGTATTATGGTACCTTGCTGTACCTAAATTACATTAATTACCTGTATTTTCACACTTTCACTGTAGAAGTAATGCAACACAGTAGCCAGTAATTTACTGTAAATATAAAAATGTAAATAATACGATAATATATTGTAAATTTGACTAGTTAACTGGGATTTTACCATAACTACACAATTCAATCAGCTCAATCAACAAAGAAAAACAAAGAAAATGCACATTTTAACTTTTTATTACTCCATTGAAGTGCAAAGTACATTTCACAGTGTCTTGGACATGTTATTACGGCCCCAACCTCTACTCCGCAGTAGTGGCTCGTGCTGAGACCCGCAACATGAAAGAATACACGCAAAAACCAGTACTTGGTAACGAGCATTATTGATAATCAGCCGTTTTCTCACACAAGCGAAACGGGAAACAAAAAGAGGTCTGGAGGACTGGCCAAAAGGAACAAACAGAAGGAGGGAACCCGAGCCAGCCACACCACGGACCGTACGACCCAGAGCTTCCCCCCCTAACCAGAAATCAATTATAAACCGGAAACAAAATAAAGCCGCGAAAACTGGACTACCAGGGGCCTATACTACGAAGCAGGATTTTCGTTTAGCAAGCTAACTTCAGGGATTTCCAGTCCTACGAAGCTGGTTCACTTTTTAGCGGGCTAGATAACTTATTCTGAACGGCTAGCCTCCGGAGCAGGATAGGTTCCATGATAAAAGCACTGCCTGCTGACCAATCAGAGCTCAGTGTGCGGAGTTTAAAGCGATCAATTCATATGACAGGAGGAGAAAGGAAATACAGTTTAAACTGCTGTTGCAGGAAAGACGGCCGGCCAAAATCACCGACTGTATGAACGTGAAAATGAAGAGAATATCACCTCCCTTCTTCAGAGCAATCTGGCTATTATAACATTAGCGTTAAGAAAACGTACTTAAATATCTGCCACAACATAAGTAACCGGATCAAAGTAACATTACGTAGCCTACAGTCCGCGGCACTGTGAGTGCAGACGGCGATGTGTCCCATTATCATTCATATCACATGATATCACATCATAATGTATCATATTTTCTTATCTGAGTCAGCTTCTTGAGCTGTATCTGGCGTGCAACACTCACAGTGTCACATACTGTATGCAGAACACATTAAGTTCACGAAAGACTCGAGTCAAATGTAATTAAAGTCAGATCCACTCGTGTCTTAGACGGGGCAGCTGATATCATAAAACTGTTAATGAACGTATTCAAACACTTTTTCTTTTACCAGCAGTATTCACCTTGCAGCTGCAACTATGTGGCTTTTATCCTGGATAAAGTGTTTAAGTCATGGATGTTTAAAGTTTAACGTCTTCATATTTGTCTAATATTAGTTGACTTTTCATTCAGGAAATATATGACGCGCTGCGCTGTCAGTACACGGCTTGTCCATGTTTGTGATTGGTCGAACACTCCAAATACCACCCCTTTTATGTGAACGTGCACCTAACTAGATAGGACACGGCTGGCTTGAGCGATCGAGTTGATAGCCAGCGTCGTAGGACCGTTTAGCGAGAGCGTTTTTATTTTTTATTTAGTCAACCGGATAACTCAAAACATATCCAGGATATGTTGAACTAGATTCGTAGTATACTCCCCAGGTCCTCCAGGCTAAACATAAATACATCTGCAAAAATATGGCCTACAGCTCAAAATGGCAAAGAGGTATTCTGAGGAGAGTGTCTCCCGGCGTTAGGATAGGCGAGACATCCTTCTCCTCCAGCTTCTCTTTATATATACACACAGCTGAGTGGAATTTGGAACACCTGGGCAGAGGCGGAGCCAGGGGCAGACCAGGTGCACCTGGGCAGAGGCGGAGCCAGGGGCAGACCAGGTGCACCTGCAGCAGGGAGACAGAAAATGAAACAAGGAGGGGAGCACTTGTCTAGATAGATAGATAGATAGATAGATAGTACTTTATTGATCCCAAATTGGGAAATTGTTGTTGTTACAGCAGCATCAAGTCAACCATTTTTCTGAAGAATGTGCTGACATGGGGGTTTAAATTGCCGTGCCTCTTTTTGGCTTTCGACCCGTCTCAGGATTAATGCCCAGGAAGCACCTGAAAAAAATAAGCCAAGACAACAATTTCAATTTACATAGATGTATATGTTGCATCGTTTATTTTAAGGCATATGCAGCGGTGCCCCTTTAAAAAAAAAAAACCTACACCAAAGAAAGAAATTAGTATTTAAAGCCAAGCAAGAGCGATAAAAGCAAGAAAATCACATAATTTGTTGTGTTATCACAGAGGATGGTCTGAATACAGTATTTTACTGTGTAATAATAAGTAACATGTTGTGAAATCCTGGTAATCATTTATCCTGTACATTCACAGTAATTAACTGTGCCTGCATTGATTTCCCTGTGAAATTCAAAATTACAGTATTATATTGTGAACATTACAGGTAAAGACTGTAAAGTGGTAAAACAGTAATTTATTGTAAAATATTATAGCTAAATATTGTGAAATCATGGTAATATTTTACAGTGTGGCTTTTGTGATATGGGGACAACAGAGGCCTTCGGTCTAAATCAAAACAATTTAAGGGGTTCATTTTCCGCCAATGACTGCCAATTCAGTTATGAAATGAACGTTCCGCTCCAGCAGCCTTGGAGTATAAATGGTGTCTACACTGCAATGTAACCTCCCCTACCTGGAAAACAGGGGGAAAGAGAATTGTTCTCATCACGCAATCAACCAATCAATCATAACAAGACACAAGTGCGACAGTGATCATTACAGACACTAATCAAACATTTCAAAAGCAGTAAATCACAGCAAATCAGCCCAGCGGACAGAGAGTTATCCCACCCACTGGCTAAATATTTTGCTCAGTGTTTTTCTATTTAAATGCAAATTAAGTAACAGGTTTCTTGCAGGCAGTGCAAGTCACAACACCAAGGCGATCAGCTTAATTCAATATTTTATATATTAAAGCAGTATAGGTTTGCCTGTGGTGCGCCTAGAAATGTATTTTTCTGAGTAATACATCAGGAAGTTTACATATATGATGATATACAGCAATCCAACGCCTATTTTGGTTCATGGGCTGTTATAGTTTTCCTTAAATTTGATTAGAAACCAAGAGTGCATTCTAAAGACCAACAATTGCTAAAAATAAATAAAAAGTATGTTCAACATAACAGACAAATGGGTTAGAAGGCAAACATCGTTTACAGTTGTGAATGTCAAGCTTAATAGGTAAGGTGAAAAGCATGATATAATAGAAATGATGCACGATAATTGCTCAAATGGTGAATTGTAGATCATATTTTCACGCAGGTAATAGTGGCGTTATTTATTCAAACAAATGTAAAGTGAATATATTTGGTGAAGAAGGAAATAAAAGCCATTCAAAGTTCATATCCTTCAACTTTTCTCTCCTTCACACACCTGGGCATTTGCCACGTGAAGTAAATGTGGAATTGTCGTTTTTTTTTTTAAACGAAATGGTTGTATGCAACCAAAATGTAAAAAACGTTCACAATTTGGACCAGTGAAAAACCCCAATTTGACAATCCAACAAACAGTTTGAAGCAAACAGATGCCTTTACAGTCAATTCATCAATCCAGTCCTCACTAATGTCATTCAACACCACATGTGTTATGTGACATAACCGAGAACATTTGACACAGACACCATATGATAACCAATTAAAATGACAAGGTCTGTCATTTATAAATGTCTCAATGCTCTGACTGAAATGCTGTGACTAAGAAAGCTAAAACTGTTTAACATGTTACAGTTGTCATCGCCGTCTTCTCGGGCCATAAATAAGAGTTTCCATTCGCATAGCAAAAATAATATGTTCTTGTTTTTCCCTGAGCTGCAGTGAAAGCAAGTCCAAGATAGACTATATTTAACTGATCAGTGACTCAGCATGCTGTTTGTTAGAAGCCATGTAATACAGACAGAAAAAGTGGTGACTGGTAGCCTGTTGCACACACTATTATTTAAATACCAAACTTTGAATGCAAAGTAACACACTTGTCTCATTTCAGGTAAACTACAAGTCAAAATGTAGGTTGCAACTCAAAACTATAGTGTGCATGTTCACCCTTAAGACCAGTTGTGTAACCTTTAAAGTGTGTGTCATGCAAAACAAGAATCTCAAACATTCAAAACCAATACAGACATTTAGTTACACCTTAAAATACTTCACTTCCTGTTCACTTTTGTACCTTTGTGTTTCACACTTGTTTTCCCATAAAAGCAAGTCAATGTCTGATTTACTAAACAAGCTACCAAGTAGCTTTGAACCGTGTTGCCAGAAGCGCAGCGGAGCATATATCGATAATCACAACACATCACATGGTTTAGTTTCTTAACCTGCCTTTATTTTAAATTACATTTTAAATAGGTTTAATACATTTTAAATAGCACTTTTGCACCAAATTATACTTCCCCATGTAGGCGATCCACAGACAGAAGAGAGACAATGAGAGTGAAATAGAAATGGCCCATAATTGATTCAGAAATTCAAAGTCTATCAAGTCTGAAGTAGTTCTGCGTTTTCCTGCGACTTCACCATGCGGGCTGTGGCTCAGCTCGTAGGTTGACGTCTGTCAATCGGAGGATGACTGGTTAAAACACAAGTTGACATATGTTTATGTAATAATGTTGTCTATTAATGTATACTTTGTTGTTGTTCATCCTTTCTGAGGCAATTATAGTTTTTTAATGTATGAATAATAATTAATAAAAAGATACAAATTCCTTACATGATGACTAAATTATGTCATGTTCATTGTTTAGAGAAGTTCCCAATCCTTTCCTTATCAAGAACTCAGTATAAGAAAGGCCACACCGTTGAGAGGTCATATATTAGTTTTAAACACTATTTGGTATACCAAACCATTTGGGTGGAAAGCTTCAAAGCTTCATGAAGCTTCATTTTGCCACTACAAACAAAGTGTCTTCAGCTGAATTAAAGCCATATGAACAAAAGCTGTGCAGCCGCTGTTAGCACAACTACAGCACAAATGTGTTTCTGAAACCTTAAGGGAGCAAATCAATCTAAGGATTACATTTCCCTTAAAGCCGCCAATTCAGGTAGCCCAGCTGTCCTGGTGCTGTTAGACCTGACAGCTGCCTTTGACACTGTGGACCATAGCATCCTGTTGTCACGGCTTGAACAGTCCGCTGGCATCACAGGCTCTGCCCTTGCATGGTTCAGGTCCTACCTGACAGACCGTAGCTTCTCGGTACAGCTAGGTGCCTTCTCCTCTGCCAAAGCCCCTCTTATCTGTGGGGTTCCCCAAGGCTCGATTCTGGGCCCCATCCTTTTTCTACTGTACATACTGCCCCTAGGTTCAATTCTCACAAAACATAATATTCCCTTCCACTGCTACGCCGACGATGTACAGATATATCTGCCTCTCAAAGCAAATGTCAAACACTCACTACAGCAGTTGATGGACTGCTTAACTGAGATAAAATCCTGGCTGAGCAAAAACTTCTCAACCTCAACGAGAGCAAGACTGAGGTCATCTTTTTTGGACCCCAACCTCCAGCCTCTCTCAAAAAAAACATCCTCCCCTCGGTCATGAACCTTGGAGTGACCTTCACTAGCACTTTTAAATTCGACAAGCAGGTCAGCACCGTAGTCAAATCCTGCTTTTTTTAAATAAGACTATTGGCCAAAACCAAGTCGTATTTATCTTTTAATGACATAGAAAGGGTTATTAATGCCTTTGTTACCTCGAGGCTGGATTACTGCAACGCTCTGTATGTGGGTATGGACCAGGCCTCAATTAAACGCCTGCAGCTAGTCCAAAACGCAGCTGCACGTTTGCTGAAAAAAAGCGTGACCACATCACCCCAATTCTGGCCTCACTACACTGGCTTCCAGTTCGGCTCAGAATTGATTTTAAAATCCTTTTATTTGTTTTTAAAGCACTAAATGGGCTGGCTCCGGCCTATATAGCCGAACTCCTCCAGCGCTACACCCCAGCCAGAGCTTTAAGGTCTGCTGACCAGCTGCTGCTGATAGTGCCCAAGACCAGGCTTAAAACCCGAGGGCACCGAGCCTTCGCAGCAGCTGGCCCGAGGCTCTGGAACACTCTGCCCCTCCATGTGAGGTCGGCCCAGACCCTAGGGGTTTTTAAATCTACACTAAAAACACACTTCTTCTCTCTGGCCTTCTAGTCAGAGCGGAGCCCGACTCCTGACTTTTCCTTGTGTTTTTTTATTTTTTATATATATCTGTTGTAATTTATTGTCTTTTATTGTGATTGTAGTAATGTGTTTTTATTACATGTACAGCACTTTGGCTCGACCAAAAATCGCTTTTAAATGTGCTTTATAAATATGCTTTATAAATAAAACTTGATTTGATTTAAAACAACCCAAATGTGTGTGATGAAAAACAATGCATTTCCTGGCTAGAAAGACAACAAAAGGAAAAAGGGATTGATGAACCAGCACAAAGTGTCTCTTGCATTCCCCGTCTGTTTGCTGATGAGATATTAGCATTCATATTTTGTTTCAAGAGGGAGGAGAGCATGGCGATGCCTGCAGAGCATGAAGTTCTCCTGCCTCGCCAGATTTCCCTCTCTTTTTTTCCCAAAAAATTCTCTTTTTGGATCCTCTGGAGATGTAATTACTGTGCAGTCAACTTGTAAGATCCATAGTCCCAGGGAACGCGTATCCCTTATCGACCATTCCTAGCTGTTATTTTTAACAGCTCGCATCGCAAAATGGCTTATATGCATTCTTCTTTTCGTAAAATGTATACTAATACGGTCCCAATCAAGACAAAAGAGTATTAATTTACAAGATGCACTCGCACAAACTATTGTGAGGCCTGTTGGTGATTCATATTGAGTCGTTTTGTTTAGCAGTGATATCTGCAATACTGCGATATCTGCAGTGATATCATACAATACGACTGAGACTTTAATGTGCAATATCACACACTGATGGAAGTATCGATCAGTGAGCAATCATCTGTCGCCCATGCATATTATTTCAGCTTTCATTTTCCCAGCAATGAACAGAGAGTTAACGCAATCTCTTTAATGGTGCTGCAGTCAATACAAAACTGCCACCCCTTATAATTTGTGCTTCGCCATGGCTCATTGGTTTTATATTGAGTTTTTATAAGTCTGTCGGCCATATGGCTACAGTGGAAAGTCATTGTTCTGGCCTCTGCCGGGTGACTACTGTATAAAAGCCGTTCCTTTCAAATATCTTTCATTCTGCCCTTTCGTCTGCTGTATTAAAAAATCTATTTTAATCTTTTAACCTTAAGAGCACAATACATATGAGTTTCTTTGTCAATGTGCCTCAAATGACCTTAAAGAGAGCCAATTCCAGGCAGAAAGTAATGTATAGCTTCGGAAAGCCATGATAATTACATGATAAACAAACTCCTTTCCTATACAAGAAGTGGACATTTCATTACGGGTCATTTGCAAAAGCCATGCCAATTCTCCAAGCCATGCCAGGTCTTGTCAGTACTAACCTAATGCGCACACATCACCCAAACACACATCTACCATATCCTATCTCAAATGTTTTCTCTCCCTTTGGATGCTACAGAATACTTAGATTGATTCAGGCTGCAGCACTGTGCTGATAAAAATGTGAGTTGTGCCACTTAAATGCTCCAGCGCATGTTTTATTAATAAAGTGTGAAAAAGTACAGCCGTCCAAAAGCTGCGAAAAAATGTGCCGAGAGAAAACCGTCATTCGTTTAGTGTCAATTTATGCGCCAAGGAGATGCAGAAGGAACACTGTTGTTTTATTTTTCAGTGGGGCTCAATTGAAATCTAGCACTCCAGACAAAAGGCACTCTTTCAATCCTAGCCATCATCAAGGTTAATTTTTTTCGATTGGAAAGAGGGAACGTGGAGGTAGAAGCTTTTGAAGACGTGGGCAACAAGACACACACTCTGCACCGCGCTTGGAAGGAGGCTTTCAGTATTTTCCTTGATCTCCGAGCTTACATAATGGCTTTATTGACGCAAGCACTGAACACAAAAGTGTCATGGGGGGGGGGGAATCCCATCAGCGCACCACCACCGCGGCCCTTCACCCACCACACTCCCATCGTTTCCCTCCTCAGCATATGTGGATTGATAACAGGAAGTCTTTTTTGTATCGCTGTGCTAGGGATTGCCTGGAGGAATCGGTTTGTTCCACAGCTCTCTGCCTCTTGTTGGCCTGCCAGCCTCACATCCTACGGGCTGTAACCGAGAGGAGGTCACCTCTCAAATATCGTTCACAGGGAAAACGGGACGGCAGTTAAAGCGGAGCGAATACACAGGCCGCGGGATCCATTCCATTTGATTATTGCGCCATTTGAATTATTTAACACAAATGCAGCATTGCTAGTGGTAATGGGTGGAGGCGGAGTATCAGGGATAAGTGAAGGGAGATGAGGAAAAAATATAACTGTGCAAATCAAACCCGGAGTGCTGAATTTTTAAATTGAAATGCATTATTCATGACTAATCACTTCTGGCAGTGATTGCATGAACACAAATTGCAAGTGGTGGGGAACTGACAAATGCTCAACAAACAACACATTTAGGATGTAAATACTTCTATTAAGCCACAAACATACAGGGTTAGGATGAAGTTGAGTTAATCAAAGGGTGCTGTAGCTTGACTTTTGATTTAGGACCCTCAGTAGGAGGCTGGAAAATATCCAGGACAATAGGCTCCTTATCGCGGCAGTGAAGAATGAAAAAGAATAACAAACTCTGCAGAAGACACTGATAGTCTTCTGCATATGCATTGCAATTTCTGGTCCAATAAACACAGTTTTTCACAGGAAAAGATTATGGTTATCCAAGCGTGCTGACGTTCCCGGAATATCTTACAAAATGTGTGTATATGATACTAATTTGTTTTGCCATTTGGGAGAGAACATAACTGCTGACAGGCTTACATTCATTGGCAACAGTTCTTCCAAACTAAGTGTATTACTTCAAGGGTGGCTGACAACAACGTTTTTCCCATTTGCAGCCACCTGTTGCTGGGTTACAACTACAAAAGCATTTTTGGTACATTTAAAGTAAGATTATTCTTTTAGCTAATTTTTTAACGAGTTGTCCATACGATGTTTCAAGTCACGGTTTTCTGGACATAACCAAACCCCGAACCAAGTGTTTGAAGTTGCCAAGACATAGCCATAAATACTACTTGCACTACTCAATATTTTTTACATTAATTCGATCAGCTAGGTATGTTAATTGTGCAAGATCTGAAAAAGTGAAATAATTATCGGAGCACATTTCCAATTGAGTCTGCTGATTGCGTGAAATGGTGATTAGTTTGCAAATGGGTTCACAATGAAAACATTTTAAAGGCGAAAATATGTTAACATTGCATAGACAGCCTGTTCCATCGCCCCCAGGTGGCCAAAAAAATATAAAACAGCTTTAGAGATAGCACACTTTACGAAAATCAAGGACCATAAATTGACAGTAAACTGTTTGCATATATGTTTAAAGATGTTCGTTTTTGTTGAGCATTAAATATGACTAAATGTACTTGGTATTGCAAGTTGATAGTATATGACTTAACAGAAAGTAGGCATTTGCATGCAATCTGGGTTTCCTGATGGTATTGCATGGCCCTCTTGACACTGATGGATTCATAAGGCTTGTGCTGAGAACTGTGAGCTGAAAGCTTCAAGATTAGGCCTCAACTTGCAGCACAGGGCGTACTGACATGAAATCCATCTGGGGCTAATATGTCATGATTTATGTGTCTAATGTCAGTAATCAGAGAATGTACGGAGGGACTGGAGGGTGGATGAACCCTGAAGGGGGTAGGCAAACCTATTTTAGTCTGGAGGAATTAGCTGCGAAGATGCAGAGCTTGCGAATGTGTGAACGCCCACGTCAGATGTCAGGGAAAAATGAAATGTCTTCTCTTGCAACTGTGTTACTGAAAAAAAGACTGTCAGATAAAGAGGGAAATACCTACTATATGATTATGATTTTAAATGACTTTTACTGAAAATACTGTATACGTTATACTAGGAACAACTTCTTAGGAAATGCTGTTTCTGTTTAATGTAGAGCTTTGGGTGCCCAATCAGAAAATTCAAGGGTTTTCAAACCTTCTTCTCCTGTGCAAATATTGATAGATTAACCAGTGTGTTTGCCATGTAATGCTCTCACTAAAAAGCCATTTTACATTCATAAAAAGGTGCTTATCAGCAAATGCCGTGAGTGAGAATCATTTAGTCAATTCATCAGTGAGGAAATTACATGGAACAATATGTGACCAGACTGACAAGGACATGGCGGCAACCTGTAAACCATTCTAGATAAATCATAAGACCTTTTTTTTATCCAATCTTATCCTGTTCTTTACCCTTGTTTCACCATGCCACTTCAACATGTGCCAGTGGTGTGCGGGGGAAACCGGCATTTACATAAAAATATTACATTTCATTAATCATTCAGGTAGAAGAAATGTTTGCTTTGATTTATGGTGAGAGGTTTTAAGTTAAAGATGGCCGGGATTGTTCCATCAGCAAACAATTCAATCACTCGGCTGCGCTTTTCATGTAGAGGGCACAGGGGATAGGGAGCAAAGGGGTGGTGGGGGGGAGTACATGGAGTGGTGAGGTTGGAATAATTAACCAAGCCTCGGGGGAGGGCTTTGCATACTCTTGATGCGGTGGGGGCCGTCCTTTGCGGTAGAAACAACTGCCTTTTTCGTCATTCATGAAAATGGCCCACTTCCTCCCCAGTCTTGTGGCTCCGGTCTAAAAATACTCCAGAGGTCATTTGCCTGGCTTATTACGATCAATAGTTCCCTGCCACCTCCCCCTAACCAGCTGCTACCAGGATGGTGCTGCACGGTGAAAAGCAACACAGCACCGAGGGGGTCCAATAACTGTACGCGACTTGTAAAGGGTCTGATCCGAAGGTAAACTGTGACAGGAAACAGATTGCTGATTTGACATAACAGAGGACAAAGAGTTGCCAATGTTGCAACCAGGGTTAGACCAATATATCGGTTTGTCAAAGAGTGACAAGCCTGTGTTGAATAGTGATTAGCAGAGTATCAGTTCTGTCCGCACGGATATGACAGAAGAAAAGATTGGATTTCACTTGACAGCGTCAGGGGAGTCGTTGCGTCAAGTCTCGCCATCCCTCGAGATGATAACACACTGCCATCGGAAAAGAAAATTGTTTCGTATGGTATAATAAATGTTGAAGCCAAGGCTTTTTTTTTCAGTATACAGACAAAATAAAAAAATGTAATGTACTTTAGCGTTTAATGTACAAAGGGTCAGTTCATTCATCGAAACAACACAGATGTACTGCACAGATGTGCTGCTGTGAAATTAAACCAAAATCCACAGGCAAGTGCTGCTTGTGAAAGGATTTCAGAGTGGGTGTAGTCTGGTCCTGCGGGAATTCATTTGTGTGCAGGTGGCAGTGCCGGTAATTGGCATGTTTGCAATAGAAACCATAGAGAGATAATTGTCCCGGCTTATGTTTCTCAACGTGATGCTTGCGTTTCGTGCACCGCTCTGCACTTACATGCTTTGGTGATGCACTGAGCATCAGAAGAGAGTAATTGTTGGAGTTCAGGGTCACTCAGGGAGCAGCAGGGAGGCAGCTGCGGCTAGCAGAGAGCCTAATGCATTCCGTTGTCTACACATAATGCCCAGAAGGTATTGCAAAAATATTCCACTAATTGCCCTAACTCCAAAATTGTGCTGTAGTTGTGCAGATACACAATAACTACCTTGGCTTATTTCAAGATGTATTCAATAAAACGCAGTTGACTATAGAGAATCATCAGTATTACAGTCATTGTAAGGTGTATGAGAGGTTAGGTCTGTGGCCTAACAGCGGAGTCAGCCTTTTTTTATCCTCCGGGGTATTTAACCCTGTAAAGCCCAAATATAGAAAAACATTAGAATTTTTTAGGCATTTTACTTACTTGAATCTGACTAATCCAGTCCAATAACAAAAGAGATGTTGCTCGTTTGAAGATTCGGAAGTTGTGTGAGTGTATGCTCCAGGGCAGGATCTAGAAACACATTTACTACCCAATAGCAAGCGGCAAACTCTGGGGAAGAGCCGGGACGCCAATACGGAAGTGCCACAAACTGCAGTTCATATATTGGCCGATAGGCGCTGACTGCAGAAAGGAGCAATTTCCATAGACCCCCATGTTAAAATGCCCAATTTCACAGCCTAAAAAAACATGTTTCTACCCATGGATCCGATAAATATTATTATAGATATAGTTAGATTCCACCTTCATGATTATGAATCTGTGAGTGAATTGTTTTCTAACATGACCCTTTTATTTATATTGGGTCTTAAAGTTTTTGCATAAATTAGGGCGTGGTCACATTGAGTGACAGCTCTGTCAACTGACTGCTGCTCTTAGCTTCTTGTCTCTCTGCTAGCTGCTCCGTCTCCGTGAAGCTACAGGGACTCTGCCTGCTCAGTTCATCCAGGGAACACAACTTGACCCCGGCCGTGTTTGTTTGTTCTTCATGCTTATATATCGGACTATTGTGACTCGCTCTGCGCTTAAAACAGACGGTGCATGAATGCCGTTTTGCGGTAAGTGAAATTCGATTACTTTATGTGTTTATGATTTTAATCAGCTACGTAATGAATGTTAAGGCTTGGGTTAGCGTGTAAGCGAGTGGTAGCTACATCGGTGCTAACGATGCTAATCGTATCCTCCAAGTTAACTTAAAACCATAGACTGTATATATAAAGGTTAAAACGAAATAGACAAGTGTTAAGCGTTAAGTGGGATAATACTGTAGAACAAACGGCTTCTGTTTGAGGTTGATAAAATAAGGTCATCCTTGTAACTTAGAGAGATATTTTATTATGTAGGTAGGAACTGTATGCATCGCTAAGGTTAATTTAAATTGGCTATGCTCGAGTATGTAGACAAGCTAACGTCGAAGTAGTGTATGTGAAATCAACCTCACAATAAGATGTGTGTATATTACAATTATTAATGTCATATTTCAAGATGATTACTTAGATATTACAATATGGTTGGTTGAGCTGGAGTTCATTATTGAGCTTACACGTTAACATCACAGTCATCTGAAGAACGAACCCAAATCTTGTTGTTTTTATTAATTGCATTACCAAATTGGTATCAAATAAATAGTAAGCATTGGTAACACAACTTCCAAAGTTACAGTAAAATAAAAAGGACCCTGACTCGGACAATACACAATCCAACATGTTCAACAGAACAGTTATATTGTTTGTACACATGGTTATTTACATATATATCTGTTTGTTTAAAGTGTCCGGGTGATGCAGATAGGCTGGACCAGAGTGAGAGACAGAACTGGACTCCTCACAGCAGTGAACTTCAGCACAGGTACAAATACTCTTTTTTCATACTGTACAAAGAATCAAGAAAGATATTGGTTTAAATAAATGAAGTATTGACTTTAATACACTGATATACATTCCATTAAACAATACTAAATACTAGATCACCTACACATCAGTGAAGTTGAGGGTTTCTTCCATGCAAAGGGTTACATTTAGATGTTAACAAGCAATATGACTTGTCAGCTTTCTAATTTAAGGTATTGAAGGCAAAGCTATTAGTGAGAACTGCTACTATTTATCTCTCAATATTATCTGTAAAAAACGTGGTCAAAGTGATTCTTTCAGTGAGACAACAGAGCAAGCTTCTACAGTTGCACTAAGTTTGATAACAGTTAAATATTATTTTGATAATAAAATATATTTCAATGTTGATGAATGTCATACTGTTCATTCATAATCTGATTGTCTTTGTCGCTCACTGTTGAAATAAAATAAAACATTACAATTACAAAATAATTATATCTACAGCCCCTAAACACAAACACACCTCTTTCATAAATAACACACTTGTTCTGCAATAATATGTTTTATGTTTCCTGTCATTTTTGTTAGGAAAGGACATGCCTGAAAGACACGACTCAGCATCTCCTCTTTCTCCGAGGGTCAAGAAGAACATCCTAGAGGAAAATTAAAAGCTGATGTTATGAGATGTTAAGACCAGTACAGGACATTCACTAAGAAACTACTTTTATTGTGAAAACAAAGTCAGCTGATCGGATGCACCTATTTCCACATCTGCACTCCATCAGCTGATTATTTCTATTTGCCTCACTTCATGAGCTTCACAACATGTACCTTGTACCGCAGAGTTTGCAACCTCACAAATAAATGGGGCTAATCTTCAGTCGGATGTGAATGTGTAATCTAACATTTTCAGTAAGAATAATGGACAAAAGGATTGCAAATACAAATTCAATTTATTGAAATGTGAACCAAAAGTTAATCAAACATGTTTTAAATAAAAAAGCACATATGGACAGAAGGTGTAAACCTATTAAATGTATAAGTAAACACATTTAGTCAAATAAAGTGACAGACAAGGCCTGATCAGGTGGTATCAGCTATGCATGGGCTCCTCCATCAGGCCTGGTCCTCCTCACAGAGGAAAGACCCTCAGTCCTCTCCGGCCAAACCAACAGACAGGACGTCCATCACACGGAGGTTTCTCCCTGAAGTCTCTGCAGCTCTCTGGACACCACGCTGTCTCAATCCGTCCACACTCCACACTGAATATGAGAGGGGAAAAATGAAAATAATAAATGCTTTAGACAATAAGAAATATAAAGTTGACTGTTGAGTTGCTCAGCTTTTTTAGATTGTCAATACTATTACTGTATAACTAATATCCCAGGTTAAGAGGCACCTTCAAATAAAAATGGGTCTTTAAATACATTTTGTCTTTTGAATTGTTTGTCTAAAGTCAAGGATCTAGAACTGGTACTTATAGTTTTAATGATACAGTCTGGTTATAATGCTGTTTGGAGGAGGCCTCACAGGTAAGAGCACTAACTAGCTACCATCACATGTACCTTAGCTTGACTTAAATGTATTAAACGTATAATTAAGTGATAGCAAAATATAAATAACTAATGTCATGCAAACATATTAATTTGCTGGATTCCAGTGTTGCATTTAGCACATTGCATACAAACGTTAAGGGATTTTAAGATTCTGAAGTATTATGCTAAAAACTCAATAACTTAGATTATTATTTATAGTTTTGCTGAATAGTTTCATGTCCGCTTACCTTAGAAACGTAAAATGTGACGGCAGTGTGCAGATGGGTAGCATGTTAGCTTAGCTTCTTAGCTTGAGCTAGCTCTGTTACTTCCCAGCTGGAGGCAGCAGGTCCCGCCTCGGCTCTGCCTCTTTGCCCTTATTTGGAGCAGGCGGGAGTTAGACTCTGACGCCACTGTCGAGCCGTTAGTGGCCGACTCCGCCTACTAAGGGCTTCTCGGCAACTCTGCAGAATCCTATGGGTGACGTCACGGACCCTACGTCCATTTATATATACAGTCTATGCCCAATAGCATTGTGAGGCTGAACAAAAGGACCTTTAGACTATGTAAATGTAGTCTTTAACAAAAAAAAACATTTACTGACTTTTTTAGGATAGCTTAAAGTAATGTTGTAAAATTACAACAGTGGGCCTTACAGGGTTAACTATCCATAGATTGTGCACTTATGAAAAGCCAGTTCCTCACCACATGCAGCCATTGGAGTAAAATCTTCTTTTTACTACAACACACCCATAGGGACAATTGACTGTTCTCTTTAGAACTAGAACGCGACCACACACTTATAAAAACCACTTATATAAAGTCAGGCAACACTAACCAGCTTAGTGTGATTCTATTTATTTTGTGTAGAAAACGGTTTATGCCACAATATGATAGCAACAAGTAGTCGGGATAGTCACCTGTAGAATGCCAGAGAAACTTTCATAACAGCGTCAATTCAGACTGAAACACATTCACTTATGGGGATGGGGGATATTTATCGGCTGCTTGTGTGACAGTCGGACGGCTGCTGCCGTGAGTTAACAGTAGAATAAACGAGCAGCACTGCAGCGGGCGGTAATCCCGCTGAACCACATTAATAAACAATGCACCACGGCACTCTGGAGAAAGGTATAAGGTTGGAGAAGTAGTTCTTTAATTTAATCTGCCTTCGTATGATGAAAAACTACCCGACACAGTCCTCTATTGATGATGTTGTGAGCGGTGTTGCGGAGAAAATCAGCGACGTAAAACTCCGTGTGGGTCATAAGAAGGCATGTAAACGGTTACGTCATGACGCAAACGATGACGCAATGACGCAATAACTCACCTTTGAACCTAATTCACCTTTGAACCTGCATCTGTAACAATGAGTGGACCAAATAAAAGAAAAGTCGACAATGAGTGCCGAGTGTATAATGAGGAGTGGACAGCTAAATATTTGTTCACCGATCTGCTACTGGCCCGGCCCGTGTGTTAAATTGTAAAACTCATAGTGGCCCCCGAGCCAAAAAGTTTGCCCACCCCTGGTCTAGCACCTCTAGTGGTCGTGTAAGAAACAACATGCTCCCGTTGATTGCAAACGCTCAGGAGGGTCGTTTATTCACAAATAACCCTCTCTGGAAAATCCTAAATTGTGGAATAGTTTGGCCATTAAAATGCTTTTTAATTCGATTTTTAGCGAGAAGTGTATCTTTTAGAATCTACGTCCAGTGGATGTGTAGGATCTATAGTTTGATAGATATTACGAAGATGATTTGAGGTCTCGCCAGGAGAACCTGTATACTGTATACTACGTCTTTCCACATATTCATTTCTATTGACGGCAGCGTCCATGTAAAGTTGGCGTCAACCCTCACGGGGTGAAAACAGTATTTCCAGAAGTTTTCATAATAAAACCGGAAGTATTCCCCTCACTGTCAAATGATTACACAGTGATATCTGTGCATTGCGGCTAAAACATCCAATCACCAAGCTTGAACGGTAGCTGAGGATTATGGGTAGGTAGATGTTTTAGCCTATCAAAACCCCTGAAAAAAGAAATGTCTCTCAGAATCGAAAGGGAAAAACCTATGGGAAAAACACAAAAGCATTGTACACAATTTAAACCAATTAATGTCATGTAATTAACAAGGATAAACTGATGTTTTTAGTGGATGAGTACTGCAGATATAGCTTTAAAATCATTTGACAGTGGGGGGAATACGGTTTCATTATGAAAACTTCGAGACCCGTGAGGGTTGATGCTATCTTTACATGGATGCTGCCGTTAAACATTCTCCTGGCGAGACCTCAAATCATCTTCATAATATCTATCAAACTATAGATCCTACACATCCACTGGACGTGGATTCTAAAAGTACTATACACTTCTCGCTAGAAATCTAATCAAAAAGCATTTTAATGGCCAAACTATCCTACAATTTAGGATTATCCAGAGAGGGTTATTTGTGAATATACGACCCTCCGTAGCGTTTGCATTCAACGGAAGCACTAGAGTTCGAACATTATAAAACGTGATTATAGGTCGTAATAAGCGCTTGAACAATCGACCTATTTGGTCGTATGAGTTGGAGGACTTGTTGAAAAGAATGGCTAGATTGGAAGCCAGAGATTCTGACATCTGAGTCTCTATTGTGGGTAAAGCTCCAAAAAGGATAGATCCATTAGATAAATTAAACTTATAATGGGTACATTAATCTACTACAGTAGTAATTATTAGCAATTGATCAAATCCTGGTTAAATTAAAGTTAGGCAAAACAATGAATTTGTTAATATTAAAAAAATACAGCATCCATTATTTATTATTGTGTAGTGTGTGCACAATCATTTATTTGATTTGCATTTAGCTGTCTGCTGTCTAAAACCTGATCATTTGCCAAGATTAACTTTTTATTTGTTGACTATATCTTTAGAACATTTAACCCTAGTGTTGTTTTACAAAGATACAATTGTGGTGCGGTATCATTTAAATTCTACACTAAACCAAGTGTACATGTAGTGTTTGACGTTTTCTTTGAATGATCATGCAGTAGTCTCACATCTAGGCGGCATGTGTTGGTCTGTCCAGATCGTTTACCTTATGCTCAGATTTTCTTCGAGAGCCGTCAAAGTAGCCTGTCGGGTCCCTGCCTCTACACCATTGTGAGTATAAGTGATCCCATTTAGGCCATTTCTCTGGAGAGGCCACACAAACTCTAATGCTCCACTGAACATCTGCTGTAAGTGAAATGTTTGCCCTGTAACAGACAATCCTCTGCAAAGCCTCAACTCCGGAGCAGCACCTTATGCCGGTTGCTTTGCTGCCAAATCCGACAAAAACCCACTGATCTTAACCATTTAAGTAAAATTACTTTGAACTATAGCGCTCCTAAATTTCAGTTTATATATCGCTGTGTAATGAAAATAATTTCTTGGAGCAGACACGTTCATTGGGAATAGTACTATGAGTCTCATCACAAAGAACACATTTGATCTGGTCCGAGAAGTTGTTCTGGTTTGAAGTTGTAACAAACAATTAGTTGACATGATGGACTTGTCACGCCCGATGTACTATGAGGATAATAGCTGTCAGTTATCGTAACTGTCTATAGTGATGATTATTAAAAGGGGGAAGGTTGTGGAAGGTCCCAGCGAGAGATAAATATTTGATGGAGATTTTAATAAAAGGCTTAACAAGCTGAATTATTGAGGGGACAATTCGCGAGTGAACTGCACCCAGAGCTAAACGGGTGTGTGTTTAATTATTCAGCCACCCGCATTTAGCTCCTAAAATTCCTCATCAAGCTAACAAGTTGGAAGACCTCTTGGCTCCTTCCCAGAAGGATGCTGTCAGGTATTGATTCAAAATAAAGCGATGACAGATGGAGCTATGTTCCCCTGAGGAAGGTGGGTACTTGGAACGTCTGTAGTTAACTGTAATGCCTATAATGTCAATTTTTCCAAAAATGTACCAATGAGAATATTGAGATAACATTGACAGCAAGAGGACAAGAACCAATGAATTTCATTTTCTAGACGCTTGTCTAGTTCAAAATTAGGACCCTTTGGAACAAAATCATGGAATTTCAAAGATAAAACTTGCATAATTTATATAAATACAAATTCAGATGATAAATACAACTTTGAAAGCTTGTAACGGCATAATTACAAGCGGAGAACGGAGTAACTTAACGTCACAGCAGGCATAACAACAGCCGGTGTTTCTCGTGAGTGTTTTCCCCGGGAAACAAACACAATACACACAAACGCAAAAATACAGAAACACACACAGACCAGTAATCCAAACGAAAATATCTTCCCTCCGTACTACTTTGATAATTTGCTCCGCTAATAATAAATCAGATGGATTCCAGAGAAGAGGAAACTTTGAAGGCCTTTTTCTCAAAATGATGACTCGGTGACAGTCATTATATAATGTGACATATTTAGCTTAATATTTGGAGTACAACAACAATCCTGATATCATCAGAAAGCTAGGAATCTCCTCTTTCTAACAGTCTATACAACTCAAAATGTGTCTTTGGGTCAAAGCCACTGATTTCGATGGAGCAGGTCACATCTATGTTTTATGTCCTAAAATGTAAGTAGTTGCTCACTTTAAGCACCATCTTCCTCACATACTGTAGTAGCTGAGAACATATCTTACAGAGGGTCCTGAATCTCCAGTTTGTTTTGTGAATGTTCCTTCTAAATACCCACAGGGGCCTGAAAGTGGGGAAAAAAACATCCAAATAAAAGGCTTACCAAGAAATCCAGACAGGGGCGCAGCTATCCAGGTATCGGTGGAGTCATAGTTATTGAATAACAGCCCTATTTCCTCCCAAGATATATATATATTGAAGAAAATGATGGGTTGTGAGTAGTGATATATAGACCAAACATCTTACCTTTGTATGTTTAAGCTAAAAGTTGGTACACAATATAAATTATATAAATATCGCTATTATCTATGAAGTGGAAAGAGTTGTTAGATGCAAGTCAAAGCAAGAGATCTCTCAAACACGTATTGAAAGCAGATATCATATTATATGACCAAGACAAATAATTGCCAATGGTAGTAATTCAATACATTCTACAGAATAATAATTTGCATCAAATTGTGTATCAGATTACCATGGATAAGATGCCAAACAAATGCTGATGCTATTCGGTTCATATCAACTTTTCATCACCTAGTCCTAGACCTACTCTTTCTTTGGGAGTACAGTCCTTGATTTTAGAAAGAGAATGCTAAGCGCCTTTCTTTCAAAGTGATTAGAATTCACAAACACACTTTCCATTATAAGGCCCTCTCTAGATGATGTCAACATAATCAATAACGCCATTACCTTTCAATTAGCCGCAATCATGCAGAGTTTATTAGGTTAACACGGCAATGATATCCCTCAATAAAATCAAGAAATGCTTTTTGAAAGTCAAGGGATATACCTGCCTCCTGTAATCTACACTTCAATCTGCTCTTCACCATCCCTCTGACATCTCTAACTTAGTGCATCAGCACTAAAGTATCTCTTCCTGTAACATCTCTTATACCTTTCCATATTTCCTCTTCATCAGCCAGAGAGTGATTAATCTGTGAGCCAATACACCCTGACCACACATCATACCGGAGAAGAGATAGCATTTGGAAATCTTCCAGGTCATTCAAAGGAGGAGGCTTGATAGTGGCATTACATATGCTGCGGTCGTGCAGCAGGCCTACAATAAATGTGGTGGTTTAATATCACCTAAAAACTCCTTTGCTTCAACCCATCTATACCCATGTTTGACTTTTTACTGCTTTTGAATGTACATTGGTCCCTTCCCTGACATCAAAACTTTACCAAAGTTTTCAAAAGGCAGTTTTTAAGCGGTGTAACTCAGATGGAGAACACAATCCACTTTGATCACAACATCTGTGCTGTGGTACTTCTGTTTCTTGTTATGTCATGGGAGCAGTAGAATACATTCTGGGAGAGCTTCTAACCAGGACAGGTTGTTCTCGTTGTTTATCCAGCACGGTTTCTCGCTGGCGTGAAAGGGCTGTCGGTTAATTTTTAATTTCATCCTTTGAAACACATCAGTAAAGTGGGTTCCCTAATTAACCCCATTGCCGATGCAGATTGAGGCAAGAGACAGCCAGAAACAACACAAGCCTCCTATGTGTTGCCTGTTTTACTAAGACCTACTTCCATCACCTTAAACCTCGCCATCGCCACCCTCCGGCGGCACGGCAGACGTCCTCATGCAAAAAGAAATCCAAACATCCATTGGTGAAGAACAGAAAAACACACGTAACATAAGATTGTAAGCTTTACTTCAGAAAATTATCTCTTTCTTTTATCTGTATGGGTAACACTATTCCTTCTTTGAGTACCCTTGCTGTGAATTGGCCTTTTTTATCCCCCTCTGTCCTCTTTCATGTCTGACAGCAGAAATAACGGGCCTGAAGTTGGCTGATATCTGCTGTTTGAATAGAAAACAAAGACAACATCAGCCCATAGACCTTCGGTGGTAGACACTGCCATCCATTATCTTGTTATCTCCTGTTTGGGAATTGAATCGGCTGAGAGGTGTTATACAGTAATTATGCTGCCAGATTCTATTAATTCTGTGTCGCAGCGAGCATGATGCAAACAGCCTGTTGCCCGCACAGCCACAGCACTTCAATCTGTCCAAAAAAATGCAGCAGACAACAGGTGTTGAAAGGTGAAATCTAATGCTTCGTGTCAACCTGCTGCAGGTGAGTAGAATATTTTATCAAAATAATACTATGTTCAGTTTTACTGGAGGGGTAAAAAGGTTTGTCACACAGTTATTTAAAGTAGTATTAAATACATACATAGCTGGATATATACGTATATAACAAGGTTAATCACAATCTATTGTGAATCTTTCCTTTTCCATTCTCTATTATGCCACTGATCATGTCATTTTTTCTAAAATGTTATCTTTTTGTATCCTTATTTTCCCATCTAATGCAAACCCTCATGGTGTTATTTAATTTTTTGTTTATTTTACATTGGCGTTCTTATGGACATAATAAAGTTGGCTGAATGTTGGAGAATATACTACATGTTTAAAATGGAAAAAGCAGATAATAATATATATTGTCAAAGGGAAACTGGCAAAATAGACTAATGGAAAGACTAATGAATCAATTCAAGAAACAGCCTTTCTATATTCAATCCAAACATTGCCAGGCTTATTTGCTCATGTCAACAAACTGGCCATTGGAAGAAAGCTTCCAGTAGTGTGTGTAATGCAGTTATCTTCTTGATACAAACAGACATCTTTTCACAAAATGGGTAGCTCTTTTTCTATTTGCAATCTTTGGGATATAACCAATGAATCAAAAAGGTTTTGTGTAATGTTAAATGGTTTAACTCAGTGTGTGGGAAAAAGGTTGTGTAATGGCATTGGTAATATTGATGCTGAGCTCTTAGAAACACAACATTAGCGTCCTATTACATTCAACTGTGCAGCCAAAACAACTATTCAAACATTTCTATTAGTTATTGAAATCTGTCTGTTCTTTTCAATCTTTTAAAAACATGCCTGGATAAAATGTATCCCAAACTGTGAACAAACTTGCCAATAACCTTGAGACAGAGGACTGCGTTTGTTTGACAAGTCAAATTGTGTATATAACCGTATCCCTGCTGCTGCACTGAAAATCACATGCTTATGACTCAAAGCCTCTGAAGGTTACTTTTTCATTACAAGGTAGAAGAACCTAACAAATAGAAGGACTAAAACAGTCTGTGTTTACTTGGCCTTCTGAATTGTTGGACGGTACAGGAAGTCTCATCCTTTTTGCTGCACACAGAAAGGGCTTTTGTTGCTCTTATGCAATCTCACCTACGCTTAGTGTTTCTGAATAGGATTATCAGAATTCAAACTTCTGCAAATGTGAGTTCAGGGAAAGTTAAGCCAAAACACCACATATACACCGTATTCAATTATTCACTCCCAGATCAGACTGAATTTTACTCTGTGTTCTTCTAAAAGTCCTTACCTCTAATATAATTTGCAAACAAATAATACAAATACATTCTCTTGTACTGTGAATACTCTCAAGGAAACACGCACAATTACTATAGCTATGTCTGCCAACAGTTGCTTGAAGCAAATTATTGGTAATCTCCTTTTTGCTGCTGCTCTTTAAAGGAATAGTTTGACATTTTAGTGAAGAGAAAACAGGATTTCTTGTCAAGATTTAGATGAGAATTGATACCACTCTTATGTCTTCACAGTAATCATTGCAAGTACGAAGATTATGCCAGCAGCCAGCTAGCTTAACACAAGCACTGGAAACAGGGGGAAACAACTTGCGTAACATAATATCCATCCGCCAAAATGTTTATCTTGTTTGTTCAACGCATGCAAGGGGAAAAAAGTATTTAAAGTAAAAAGTTTATAATGTTGTCACGCCTGCAGGTCAACCAATGAAGTCACAGCTCCTGGCACAAACCTAGTGAAGCCGCTTCCACTCTTTTTGCCAAGCCAATTAAAAGAGCTGGTGTTTGTGGATTCATACTGAGTTTACCAATCCGAGAGTGGTATTGATCATCCTATATACCAAAATCAATTTTAGCTATCAGATTCATTTCATTTCATTTCAAACCTTTATTTATCCAGATGTATCCCATTGAGATCATTGATCTCTTTGTCAAGGGAGACCTGCTAATGTGAGAGTAAGAGATGTTTTAACCCAGGAGTAAATGCTCTGCTCCCAATAAGAATATGCATTAAAATGTTATCTTCTTAAATGTTCCTTTTTCGCTGTAATATTATCTAATAATATATTCAAATATTGAAATCCAACAAGTGTTGTAATATTTGATTAGATTAATCAGTTTAAATGGCAGTTTGAGATCAAAAACATGTATTATTATAAATAAAGTAGTGCATGTGCTTCAGCAAAAGGATCACAATATGATTATTAGATTCCTCAGAAGATTATTTCCTTTAGCTTAATATTCCATAGTACAGAAATATGTTTTATTGAGCCCAAATACCAGTTTAACAAGGCTGATAAAAACATAACCTAAACCTAATCTAAGATATATATAAAGTCACACCTTTATAAATATTTTGAAAGCAGAAATTATCTTAGGAAATAAATTAAACTTACCAGGGTGGACTCTCCAATAGCTTGTGCAATAAGCATTTCCACACAAAGCATATGCAATCTCAATCTATGTTATTAATTGAGCATAGATCAATAAAGTAATCCATCTACACTGCAAAAAGTAGCTTATGTGTATTGAAGATATGGTGTGTTTTGAGAATGATCAGACACAGTACTGCCTTCATTCATGTGAACACAGCCCCTGATTTCTCAGAAAGCATCAGTGGACATTGGGAATCTTTGAAATAGTCTTCACCGAAAATTTAAAAAAAGGAAAGCTGAGGAATATTGAGTGACATCTGCCACAGATATGGATCAAAACCAAAGGGGGGGGACTCCTACTGAGTGACATCTGAAACCTGAATAGAAACCCGACAATGCAAGCAGACTGGCAACTACACAAGGCGAGTTGATATTCACTCAGCAGCAGTGTTTGAGGTTACCAGCCAGTATCTCAGTGTGTATTCAACAGTATGTAAAATTGTTGTGTGTATATGTTTGCGTTTGTGTGATGGGAGGTTATCGTTTCCATGTGCATCTAAATAAAAGATTCAAATGCTGCCTTTGCCAGCTCAGCCTGTGTTTCTGGCCCTCAATTTATCCAATTTTATATGCTTCTTTCAGACAAACGGACAGAGAGGATGGAAAGAGTCATCTCCAATCTCAGCTTTGCATAACCACATATGATATCCTCAATAGTACGCCTAATTTTTCAATTTCTCAAACACAGCGCGGAAATTGTTTTTGCATTTGCACAGGTATTTTGCAGAACAGAAACCCCTTTAGAGACTCAATCAGTGCTGCTTTTCCAGGAAAACAAGTTTTAATGTACATCATGAAGTAAGGAGCTGAGTTTGATGTTGCACATTCCACTTGCTGAAGAAAAGCTGTAAGTGATTTGGCACGATTGTCCTTTCCAGAAAAAAACAATGCCATCATTGGGTTGTTCAAATGTCCATGATCTTTCAAATATCTTAACGTGTAGTGCCATTGATTTTTAGATGTTTGGGATCTGAAAAATGTTTTAGAAAAAAACTTTTGTTGTTCTAAGAAGTCTCATCAGCAATAGTCGGGGCTCAAGGCCTCCAGTATGACAATGAAAAATAGATTTGGGTGTATAAAGACATCTGTAGTAGGGGTGCTCCCTAATAGAAGACCAATCACTATTCGACTAATAAAGTCTTAATCGAGCAATTTTTCATTAGTCGATTATTTTTTTTAAAGAAAAAATGCTGCATGTGCTATGACGCGTCAGCCGGAAACCCCCTCAGACTTCATTCAGAGCGGAGCCTGGTCATTAAGTTAATTTGGTCGTGCAGGAAATCCAAAGTGTGGATCTTTCTGAGCATGTAAAGGCAGAGGTGGCAAAAGTACACACTCTCTTTACTTACAGTTAGTAGAAGTACAGATACATGTGTAAAAAAAAGACTTTGGTAAAAGTAGAAGTGCTGATTCAACTTTTTACTTGAGTAAAAAGTCCAGTCTCTGAAATGTACTCACAGTAAAAAGTTACTTTTAATCTGGCTGTTTTTATGCAAAGCTAACTGAACCTTCCATCATATTAATATAATATAATATTAATATAATATAATATTAATATAAGTGAAAAGGAGCTTAATTTAAACTTTTATTACTGCCATTCTGAATGTGTTCAGCGTGAACAACAACAAAAAAGTACCTGTATTTGCTGTCACCAACATTGTAGTTGGGTTACTATAAAATGATTATAGTGCATCCACAAATCATGTTTTGCGCCCACAACTTCAAACATCTCCCTTAAGTAAGGCCACACAGGAAATATTGGTGAGTATTTTTTCCAGAGTAATTACTATTTTGCTCTGAAATAGTGATATTTAAACATTTTGGAGTGTATTTATTACTCATAGCTTCTAGAGTGCGATCAAAAAGGCAGAGTCAATTATATTGGAGTCAAACCATGACCACGATGTAACGGAGGTGATCTCTGGGGCCATTGATCTAGGTCTCCGTTACGGATTATATAGCTTCATTGTTGGCGAAGTATATTCATTTGTTCCACGCTAAAACATTGCACAGGAAGCATGTGATTATATGTAATTTATGCATATATTTGTCACGATCTGTCTATGTTTTACTTTGTCTGTCTCTGTTTCCTGTTTTAGTTTGAAAAGTGTTCCCCCTCCCGTCTTGTCTGTTGCTGGTGATTGCGTTCACCTGGTGCCCTGTGTTGTCTCCTCCCTCCTCACCTGTTGGTTTGATTAGTCCTGGGTGTATTTAGGTTCTGTTTTCCTGTTAGTGTGTGTGTGAGATCCTTGTTGCTGGTGACTGTGGGTGTTTCTCAATCGCGAGTACGCTTGCTTGGTAGCACATGTCTGCGGAGCATCTTGCTTCAGAAGCGAGTCAAGAATACTTCCTGGCATTCGGAAAACGAAGTGTGGAACACGCTAGCAAGTGTGCAGGTGTGCGTCATATGAGAGGCCCCGCCTCTTACATCTTCCGCCACAGATTTGGGGAAATTGGTCCGTGCGCAAAGCATTGTGGGGATTTTAAGACCGCGGAGTCTACTCATGTGCAGCCTCGATATTTCTCCAAACGGAGTAAGCCGGGCTCGGTAGATTTCCAAGTATGCTGGAGATTGGAACAGTACTTCGGCGGCACTCGATGACGTAGTATGCTTGAAATAGTGGCTCTGAAGCAGCTTTACTCGCGATTGAGAAACACCCTGTGTTTACGTGAGACACTCATATTGAGGCTGTGTATCCTGTACCACAAAGAGGAATAAATGCCCACACCGGGTTGTATTTGAACTCTCTGCCTCTGCCTCCTTGCTTGGTCGGGCTTCACACACGCCCACTCATGTTCCTTAAGCACTTTGGTTTATTGACCTTTTTTATTGTAAAGATCATTATGGTTCATTTATTCTATTCTGAGTAAAATGACCTTCTATTGGGAGTAAAATTACCTTCTAGTTGGAGTGAAATGACGTTCGATTGGAAGTAAAATTACCTTCTATTATGAGTAAAATGGCAGTAGAGTTGTTTTTAATATACACTACATAGAGTAAATAACCATTAAAGTGGACCTATCATGCTATATTTGAATAATATAGTATAGAACCATACCTATATATATATATATATATATATATATTAGCCATGCCTCATTTTGCTCAATTTGACATTTTTTAGCTCTGTGTTTGCAAGGGCAGATTCAGTGAGAAAAGCACCATCTACTGGCCTAGCATATGTACTACAGCGTCTCCAGCGCTTTCGAACGGCAATGGCCGTGTCTGTCTCCTCCTGATTGGTGGAGTTGGCCCAATAGCCGTAGCGCCACCGTCCTGACGTCAGGACAGTGTTCAAATTTGGATCAGTCTGTATCAGATCCGTTGCAGCCCCTTTTTTTAGAGATTTGGGTATGGAGGAAAATAGAGAGGGTTGTGTTTTCTGACACTTGGTGAGTTCCCTGGAACACCGGGGACACATATTCATGTATAAAAGACGTACAAAAGTGCATTTTGCATGATAGGTCCCCTTTAAGCAGAGTCAAATCTAAGCACATAATAGAGTAAAATGAACTTACAACTTAAAAAATACAACTCTGAACAAAGAGTACATTTTACTCTATATAGGTTGGGACCAAATGTAATATTTTTAGAGTAAAATTTCCTCAGAGAAATGTACTGTGCATGGATGTGGGATGCCTTGCTGGTGGTCTGATGAATCGCCTCCGTCCATGTTATCTTAATTCTCAGTACTGTCGCTGACTGTACTAGCGTTACTCTTGGACATTATGCCGTTAGACCAGGGGTGGGCAAACTTTTTGGCTCGGGGGCCACTATCAGGGCCGTATCCACCATTGAGGTCACCGAGGTCCGGACCTCGGTAATAATTTCCGAGCTGTGTATATAACAAAACGTGTGAAATAACTGCACTAAACGGGGTTATTAGTAGTACTTCCATTTACTGCCGATGGGGGCGCTGCATAACTACGTAGCCTCGATTAAAGCAAACAGAAGAAGACGGCATGTATCAACAAACCGCAGACTGGACTTGTATCGGAGCAGCGGAGGAGTGATGAGGTATCTAGAGATCTGAGTCCAGCGGGCTGCTTGTGTTTCTGTTCCTCACAGGACATCATAGGACCAGCAGATCCTGTGTGAACGCTCTACGTTAGTCAGTGGACGTCCGACAACATGCACACTAACTTATATTGCAGCTATAGGCTATACTTTGGTTTAATTTGCGTGAATAAACTAGATAGAGAGCTAAAGTTAATTACATTCATCCAATGTCAGAACGTTGTAATGCTTTTCTTTCTTTTCTTTCAATTTGAGTAAAACATTGAAGATATAACATTGTATTGTTTTCTTTTTACGCTGACTCAGATATAATGAAAAGACTACGTCAGTCGAAGCTCAGCTTTGGTAAGGAAGAGACAGGACAGGCAGAGAGAGAGAGATGGAAGTCAGGGAGGAACTGCAGGTACAGTCACACAAAAGAATGTAGGCTTAATAACCCTATCTATCTATCCATCTATTCATTTATCTATCCATCTATCTATCTATTTATCTATAACAATAGTCTTCATTTACACTATAGACAATAGGCATAATTTTAAAACAACATATCTAGTGCAGTTATAATGTCATAATAACATACAATTGTATAAAACACAATTTGCTTACATCTTTGTTCTCTTTTGAGAATCAAACAAAACAGATTTAAATGAAAAAAAATAATGCAAACAAACAAGTGAAATGAACTAAATTGCTGAATTGCTTTTAATTCACTGGCAGGAGCGACAAGTGAGGAGGAGCAAAAAGTGAACAACGAGGGAGAGATTGAACAAAGAGAAAGAGTAGAGGACAGAGAGAGTAATGAACAGGAAGAAGACAGAGAGACTAAAGAAGATGGAAGAGAGGGTGCAGGTTATGGAAAGGAGAAAGACATGGAAAATGAATGTTGACAATGTTTTGTGATCATTTTAGCCTCTTCTGCATGTCCAGATCATTCATAGTAACAATCAACTGATTCTTATGCATTACACTTTCAAAAATAATTTATGCTGCAGCCCACTCACATGGTTTGAAATCAATATATTATCGAATTGGTGACCCCCCACAGGACTTAAAAAACACCTAACTAGATCATGAAAATCCCAAAGACCCCCTTATCATGTTTGGACCTCGGTATTTAGGAAATCCTGGATACGGCCCTGGCCACTATGAGTTTTAAATTTGACAGACGGGTCGGGCCAGTAGTAGATTGATAAAACAATATTTAGCTGTCCACTGCTCATTATACACTCGGCACTCAATGTTGACTTTTATTTTCTTTGGTCCACTCATTGTTACAGATGCGGGTTCAAAGGTGAATTATTGCGTCATTGCCTCATCGTTTGCGTCATGACGTAAACATTTACGTGTCTTCTTATGACCCACACAGCGTTTTACGTCGCTGATTTTCTCCGCAACACCGCTCACAACAACATCAATAGAGGACTGCGTCGGGTAGTTTTTAATCATACGAAGCCAGATTAAATTAAATAACGACTTCTCCAACCTTGTACCATTCTCCAGAGTGCTGTGGAGCATTGTTTATTAATGTGGTTCAGCTAGGGTGACCAGGTGCCAGAAAGCCACAAGTGGGACAGAGAGTATGTTTGTGTGGGACAATGTGGGACATGTAAATGTAATGTTGACGCATGAACTGTCAACGGGGGGGGGGGTACACTGTGGACCTCTGTCGCCTGTCAGCGCAACTTACATAATGCCGTTTAAAACATATAATAATGGGCGGTGCCGGCCGTCAGCGAACCGAGCCGGCCTTTCTCCGCAGAAAAGCGTTTTGTCCAATCAAAATGAAATATGCGGGACATCGTCTCAATTTGCGGGACGCACCAAAAGTCGTGAAAATGCTGTGCAGTCCCGCGCAAAGCGGGACATCTGGTCACCCTAGGTTCAGCTGCATTACTGCCTGCTGCAGTGCTGCTCGTCTACCGGAGTTTATTCTCCCGTTAACTCGCAGCAGCGGCCGCTGTAAAGTTTTCATTGTCTGACTGTCACACAAGCAGCTGATAAATATCCCCCATCAGTGAATGTGTTTCAGTCTGAAAGCTGTTTGGCATCACAACGCTGTTATGAAAGTTTCTCTGGCATTCTACAGGTGATGTTAGCATAGCAACCGAAGCTAATCAGACTATCTTGACTACTTGTTGCTATCATATTGTGGCACAAGCCGTTTTCTACACGCATATTTTACCGGCGTAGTTTTTAGTTATGATTTTACTTGTGATGGCCACATGCGCTACTGCTTGTTACAACTTGTATTCGCCGTACTCGCCATGAACTGTTATTGCTCAGGTTAATCTCGACCCCCTCCAATGTAAGCGTGACGTATTTGGTTCTTGGATCTTGCCGGGTTGCCGAGTGGGGCCAGCTGAGAGAATAGACCAGACTCCAGCAAAGGTAAATTGTGTCTAGAGTGCGCCATCTAGTGGGATCAACTGAAATGCCGGGTATTGCAGGAAAAAGGCAAAATGAATGCGGTCTTTACTATAATTTGGACAATTTTGTACCAATATTCGGCGGGCCGGATTCAAAAGCTCAACGGGCCGTATATGGCCCACGGGCCTTAGTTTGCCCATGCCTGCGTTAGACCGCTCTCCCTTAATGTCTCTGCCTAGCTGTTTCATCATACGTCTTTTACGTTGTTTTCGTCTGTCGTGCATGATCTGCACACAATGGCTCGTCTTCTTTACGTGTTATTGTCACATCCATTTACTTTTAAATCAGTCGGGGAAGGCCCGCAATGATGCAAATAAAAAAATAATTGATAATTCACCTCACATGCATTAAAACGAAAGTAACGAGCCTGAAAGACGAAGAATAGAGTTTGGGTTGCATATTTAAACACAGAGAGAGGAGAAAGGGAGGGGTTGAGCTTGGTGATAATGAAAGGAGCATTCTGGAAGTTAGGGTGGACGTTCAGGATGTTTTCAGTTCACCTGAGTTGAAGGTCATACTGTTGGTGCACATGGAGTGTAACTAACAACATTGCAACAAATCTACTTGATAAGGAATCTTCCCAAGCTTAGCTAAGAAGTGTGAGAAGTAGTAAATAAAGATAAACATTAGCAAATAAGAATGACATTATTAAAGTAAGTAAGTGAGTATAATATTTTTCTATTACAATATGAATAATGTGTGTTCGCTGCTTATTCACTAGTGATGGCAAATCCGGATCCTTTTACGGACTCGGAGTCTTCTGAGTCAGTCATTGAAGAGATCCGGATCATACGAGTCCTTTGAGTCATATGAGTCAGCATCACCAAGAGCGTAGAAATCCTACCGGTGAAACCGAAAAGTTGTTGCATTTCACGAGCATATTAAACTAACGTTACATGAACCTCCGCTACACAGTGTGTTTTGCTTTAATAAAAAATGTTGATCAAAAAAAAAAAGGGTTATTTTGCGATTTGGCGAATCTGAGTCTGCTGTTGACTCGTGCATGAGGACGAGTCTGCTGGATCTCTGGATCTGCTATACGGTTACGGCTCTGAGTCCCCACAAGTCTGCAGGAAGTGAAGGAAGTTCCCTTGATTCAGTGAGTCAGAATTTGCGAATCTGAGTCTGCTGTTGACTCGTGCATGATGAGTCTGCCTGCACTGTAAAAAAAAAATGTTTTTTTACAGTTTTTCCCCAAAAAAAAAACTGTAGAAATGGAATACATTATTTATCTGTTTTTTAGCAGTTTTTAAATGAGAATTTAACAAAACTAACCGTAAAAATAAATGATTTTCTGTTCGCAAAATTAGCTGCATTTTCTGTAATTTTACTAAAAAATACTTTTGTTATGGCTATATATAACTGTCAAATACATAACAAATACTGTTAATACTCATTTGAAAAATGTATAATTGCAAGAATATGAGTAAAGAAAGAAATATTTTGTAATTTTGCTTAATTTAACCACTACTTTACATTGATAAACTGAAAAAACACAGGTATTGACTATCCTATTATAGTAAAAAAAACTACATTTTAACACATTTTGACTTTCACTTTATTGCTACATTTGTATTCATTTGAAGATTTAATTGTTAAATATGTGAATTTCATGTTATAAAAACTGTGTAAAACCATAGAGTTAAAAAAAAACTTGACTGTTAGCATGTTGGGTGCGAATTCCTACCAGAGCACAATTCAGATATAAAATGATACTATAACCCACCAGTAACAGCCTGTGGGTTATATAGGAGATATTTGGCTATGCCATGATACATCTATAAACTAGCTCATAGCTGTCAGCATTCACTGCAGGCAAACCTAATGTGACCATTCACTTATGATTTCTAAGTAGAAGAAGAAGAAGAAGATATAATTTATTCATCACTCAGAGGGAAATGTCTTCCCCCACTCTGTTGTGTTTAAACACATTACACACACAGGGAGGATATACTGTACATGCACAAACACACAGAGCATATACATGCACAAACACAACCACATGCGGATAGGAGAGGGGATCGCAGAGAGGCTGCCAGATAGCCTGCCAGATAGCCGGCGCCAGGGAGCAGTTTTGGTGTTCGGTGCGTTCACAACCCAAGTAACATTGACCTGCTGATCTCTTTCAACACAAGAAAAAGCTGTGCCAATTTCTGACATCATTTAGCTTTTCAGATGATCAGAGACGCGAAGCTACCGCAAAGTCACTTGTGCAGCTAACGGGGATTGGCAGACAGTATGCAAAAAACATATTGAGTTTCACTGTAAGCGAAAAATGAAAGGATCTAGAAGTTAAATAACATTAGCATCTTCCCCTAGGCCTTATCACACTAGCATAAGCCCATAACATTGAACATGCTAGCAAGCACTTACAGCCAGCCTACTCTGAATATCAAAACCTTGTTAGCATTTAGTGCTACCACTATGCTAAATTGGTATTAGCATTGCGATTACAGTAAAGCAACTCTACTAACAAACAACCAACTGTTGTGCGTTCACAACCCAAGTAACATTGACCTGCTGATCTGTTTCAACACAAGAAAAAGCTGTGTACATTTCTGACATAATTTAGCTTTTCAGATCATCAGAGACGTGAAGCTACCGCAAAGTGCCTTGTGCAGCTAACACAGAGTGCATTCTCGTAGCGATTGCTACAACTGCACCATGTTTGTTAGGAAAGTAGCTTTTAGAAATGTATCAATGTTCTAAAATGTGTGACTTTAACTCAATATTTAAAACACAGAGTGATTGGCGCAGAGTATGCAAAAAACATATTGAGTTTCACTCTAAGTGAAAAATGAAAGGATCTAGAAGTTAAATAACATTAGCATCTTCCCCTAGGCCTTATCACACTAGCATGTACAATTTAGCCCATAACATTGAACATGCACTAACAGCCAGACTCTGAATATCAAAACCGTGTTAGCAGTTAGTGCTACCACTATGCTAAATTGGTATTAGCATTGCAATTACAATGTTGTCCTTTTAGACGTCTAATAATATCCAATTATTCAATGCATCACATTGAAAGAATAGGCCTTCACCAAAGCATGTTGACAAAGCTAGTAACTACAGCGAAATACATTTACAATCCAAGTCAATTAACTTAAATATGTATTGTGATAATGTCCCACACAGCTAGTTGGTTACAACAATCTACAGTGATGTCACAGGGATTTCAGGCAGCAGGTAGTTGAAGGTTAAGTACCTAAATTCACTTGTTAATCCATTTGCTATGGCTACAACTGCCTCGTGGAACAACAAAGATGTATTTTCTGTTTGTTTAATATAGGAATGCATCTTTGTCTATCACACTTTGCTTCTGTAGATCTCCCATCTGACTTTATTGTGAGCTTGTGTTTTCAAAAAGTAAATTGAGCATGTTTTATGAGACTGAACAGTCTCATGGGGTATTGGACTCTCTTAAAACCCAGGTAGGTGCAGAATAGCTTTCTCAAAAATAAAGCAATCAGGAAGGCAGTACTATGCATGACTAAAAATGATATGTACACGTTGATTAATACCTACTTAACTTGTACTTGGGACAGGACTGCAAAGTACAGATGGGATATTCCTGATCATAATCAAACTTATATAAATGTGCACCAACATTAGTTATCAGTGTTCTCTATTCTCAATTTAAGAGAATAAACTGACAATAAAGAAGTCTTATATAACATATTTTGCTTGTGTCTTTGGAAGGCCTTCAGTGTTTGTTTTATTATTTATCAACTAGTTACATTGTCATTTTGTAAATTAAGAAAATAAAATCAAAAGAGTTAAACAATTATAATTGCAATGTAAATAGTTTGCACCCCATTTTTTTACTTTTAAATTAATCTTTATGGTGTGGTGTTACCAATTCTTAAAATAATACAAGGATTGGATGTTCATCAGAGGATTTTCAGGGCAATCGATTTGCAGCCAATCAGAGACGAGACTTCTGCTGCACGCACCCATCATGCACTGAGGCAGACAGAGCGCATGCACAAAGGCACTGATACTACAGAGACCACTCAGTTAGCACGCAGGAGGTGAAGAGCACTGCACGTGGCGCGCCCAGAGGAGAGGAATCAGCACTTTCAGAGGTAACGGTAAAAACTGTTTATCAACGGATTCAAAACACTCAGGACTTAAAACATTGCAAACGTCAAAGTCCTAGCTATGGTATACATTTTGTTTAACGACCGAAAACAAAGTAATGTTAGCTAACGTTAGTAGCAGCTAGCTACCATGCTTTGAAATTGAGCTGTTCTATGCCGTCATTACACGTGTTAATTTTTTTTTTAATGGTGCTCGAGTGGCTGAGCTGATGTGCAGTGAATGTTTCAGAGTTACTTTTTCGCAATATTATTTAATAAATAGTTTAGCTAGCTAACGAGCATACATTGTCACTAACTCCTAATTTAGCTCAATCCTTAGTTTTATAATCGATTTTTTTGTGGGCATAATGTTACACACAATGCACATTATCCATATCTTTTAAATCCTATGTTAAGGCTATAATCAGAGGTGGGAGAAGTTCTCTGATCTTGTACTTGAATAAGAGTAGAAGTACTCAGGTCTTATACTTGAAGTTCAGAGTTCCCGTTAGACTATTGTTTTGCCGGTCAACATGTCCTTAACGTTTAAATCTTCCGGACAAAATGAGAAAAGTGCCGGTCAAAGGTCTTCTTTGTTATTTATTGAGCTTTTAAACAAATTGATATGATTCGATATTAAACAAACTAATTCTAGTAGATTAACTACATTATTCAAAAGTGTACAGTAACTTATAACACGGGAATAATAAATGGAGCGCTCTCTCTCCCTCTCCTGACAGCCAGAGCCGTATAATAGAAGAGTTACGACATCTCCGTTCACTCCAATGGACCAGTTTGTTTACAGCAATGGCGGATCGTGGAGCCGTCAATAGTTCCCCGGAAGTTAGCTTTCCGCTGACTTCCGGGGAACTATTGCGGCCAGCAACACAGTAGAGTTGCAGCATAATAGACTGTTCGTGATGGACTTTTAAAAGTAAGAAGACGTTTAAAGATTTATATTGCGGATATTATCAGCACATCTGAGTCAAATGAACATGTGTATTAAAGGATGTTAGTGGATTATCCCTAAATCAGTAGATTTAGGGAACATTTATAGATAACAGATTAGGCTAGGATACCGGATAAAGTTAGCAACACACGTTAACCATGAACAGCCTATTAATCCGTTCTCCTAATGTTATTTCATCCAACGTTGTGGAATTAGAGAAAAAGGGCTTTTAAACGTGATTTCTTTGTGGGGTGGAGGAATATAATATTAGTTAAATATAACATTGGGGCACGTGTGATTGTAATGAGTGGAGGTGGAGAAATGACGATCTCCATTTTGGAGTAGGCCTACAAACTAGTATAATAAAGTTAACGTTACACAATAATAAGGAAGAGAGCTATTTGTGTGATACATCGCTATTGATATTAATTTAGAGCATATTTGAGACTTCCAAACAGTAACCAAAAACGTAATTTATGGGTGAGTGTTTTTAGTGTATTCTGTTGATTATTACCTGTCTGTATTATGTTGCAGCTCAGCTGATTTTGAAATGATGGCAAAGTGAGAGTGAAAACACAAGGTAAATGTAATACTACTGTTGTATATAAGTAAGCATACTAAACATGTATTCTATCACTGTATTATATAAGTAATCTTGTTAGTGCATATTAGTAACCTACTGTATGGCAGGTGGAGGAGCAGGGATGTTACAGGTGGAGGAGCAGGGATGTTGGCTGGGTGCTGGCAGGTGGAGGGGCAGTGATGTTATAGGTGGAGGACTTACTGGACATGTATACACTCATTACATACTGTACGTAAAATACGACCAAGAATGTGAGACAACTTTATACAAATTCATATCACATCCATTACTGATGCCATTTGTCATACTTTGTTAAACTCACAAATAATAAAGTTCCATAACTTCAGTTGGAAACAAAGACCACACCTTATCTCCCCAAGGCAATTTCCCATCCAATAGGTGTGCTATATAGGTGTGTATAACCCTTTCTCCTGTCTGTTTCTCCCTCTTTCAGCACAAGAACCAGAGGGGGATTCAATAGAGCCTGAATACCTGCGCTGAGACCCGCACCCTGCACCCTGAGTCTCAACTCTCAGAGTTTTTCAAGCCTTTCCCTGTTATTTGTATTAAACCAAACATTAAGCTTCCCAATGGTGTGGTCTTCGTTTTTGTGAAAAAGTGCAAATGCAGTGTTTGAATATGATTACCTCACATATTTTGTTGCGGCTGTCTGTTTTGATTGTTAAAGTGCTCCTGCTGACTTGAGCCAGCCATTTGTTCCTCCTCTCTGTGTCAGTGGGGAAGCTGTACATTCTGATTCTTACTCCTTTCTCTGAGCGATTGGAGCATCCCCAGGCAGCACAGCAAACCATGGTGGAGACGATATGCCAGGACAACACGGAGGAAAAGGCACAGACAAACTGCATGACATGCTATTCAATGTTTATTGAATTCCATGTATTTACAATGGATGTTCCTAAAACAACACTTTTAACGTCATAATCATGTTGCTGCTAGTCCATTGATAGTCACCTGTTGGTCTCCTGTCCTTTCTGAAAGTCATAAAGATGACATTAGTCATTTAGATTACTTATGTCCTCAAGTACCATGGGAAAACTGAAACCACCATGAATTAAAAAAATGGTAGAAATTAATCTAATCTAAATTTTGAAGCATTCCTTGCCATCCCCTCCCTCTAAATATATCAATAAACATTAGGAAGTGATGCACCTGACTACCATACCTGTTTAAGAAGATAATATTTGTTTTAAATAATTCAAAGCAATACACAACAGCAACAGGCTCTTTAACCAAGGCAACAGCCTAACATGTATATGTTAACAAGTGAACTAGCTGTTCACACTATTCCTAATATTATCCATAAATATTAGCAGATTCTATTTATTTTTTAAAACATTGATGTAAATACATACACATATCGGTATGTTGTATAAATATTGCAAATCAAGACCTTTATTCATTACTTATTACCAAAAATCGTAGTTCTATCTCCAGTAATCATGCATTCATATGTCCCGCCACGAACTTCCGGGGAACTATTGACTCTCCCTGAACCACGTGACGATCAAGCATTTTGGACTTCCGCTGTCGTAACTCTCTCTATATGGCGCTGCTGACAGCCCGTCAGTATCATGCAGCTCGCGGATCCAGTAATGAGTGACTCGACAGTAAAACTAAACAGGACACTCTTTCTCCACATTAAATGTTAGACATTAGAATTGACTATTCTTGTCTGTCACATAAGTGGCGCAACTGATGCGGTATTGTGCTAAAGGGAAATTATTTTGACCGGAAAGATTTAGATTTGCCGGTCTTCAGCATATTTTACCGGTCATAGTCTTACCGGCTAACAGGAACTCTGAGTGGTATTACTGTACTTAAAGCTGCTGCTGTGTTATTTAAGTTATTTTTGCTTAAGCATGTGCAAACTTGTGTCTCTTTTTTTCCCTCAGCTGTTACTGTAGCTGCAGTACCAGTAATTGCAACCTACCAAGAATAAACAGCAGCCAGAGATCCTCAAGTAAGATTTCTTGCCATATTACAAGTGTTATCAATTCTCAATGTCCTATATGGTATTGCTATGCAAACAGTGAAAGGATATGGAAATCATCAAGAGGTGGCTAAAATATGTTTTTCTGCTGACCCTGTCCAGAGCAGTACATTGCTTTGCTTCCAGGTGGTTGCTCCTGTCTGCATCTCCAAGCTCGGGGCATACCGGCCATCAGTGGCGGACTGGCCATCGGGACGTTCGGGACGCCCACTTCGGTACCGGCAGGGGCGGACTGACCATCTGTAGAATCACCGAACGGCCGGGTCGGTTTTCTGTTTTTAAACGGCATCATTGAAGTTAAGCTGACAGGCGACAGAGGTCCACCGTTTCCCAGTCCGCCCCTGCCGGCCATCATCTACTTTAGGTGATACACTGACTATGGATAAGTACCTTTATAAAACCCCACTTTAAACACCCAAACTATCCCTTTATGATGTGACATTTTCTACACTGTTAACATTAGGAAACACTTAAGAAAGAAAAGAAAGCTGCAGGAGCTGATCATTCCTAAAATACAATTGGCCATGTGATCACCAGTAAAAAAACAAAACAATCTGCACTAAATATTTTTTGGATTTATAAATGTTTTGTGACTTTTTCCTGTTGTGTACCTTAAGGGAGTTCTCCCCTGACAGCTGGACACTACATGATAGCAGAGGACCAGACCATCGTCAGTGGCAGTGTCCTGAATGTTGTCGACGCCCTGATACTGATGTTTGCAGCATATTACTGCCTCAACATCAGTTATCGCTCAGAACTGGGAGCTACCCTGGAGTTCTTGCAGAGGTAAGACTTGAATTGTAATTATTAAGTAATTCCATCTTAAACCACAGAGTAGAGGATTGTGCACATTTCTGAGACACGATAAGTGCTCCTGACGATACAAGATCATCGAGATAAAAAGATTATTGTGCTGCATTCTGTTTCGCATTACGCTCTCGTTTTGTCTTGGGTTGTAAATTCAGCGTACCCCTTTCCTTTGCAGTGGTGTGCTTTGGCTCCTCCCTAAAAGCCCAAACTCACTCTTAGCCAATCGGTGGTATGTTTACTTCAGCTCAATGAAAATGACGGAAAGAGGGCCCTTTGTGGACAACAAAAGAAAACCTGGTATTATTGCAGTGAACAAACGCATTAAAACTTCTTTCGGTTAACTACGATGCTTTTACACCACTCACTCTGCTACTGACACGCACCTCATCTGCCCCAGTTACACACAAACCTCTCAAGGTGGGACTCGTAGCTACCCACATTCAAATGATCTTCAAGTGACCGCTTGCTCCTGTTTACAGACCTGCTGCGATACTGTCCAGTGTGATAGTGATGCCAAGTGACGACTTTATATAACAACATCTATTCAAACCAATGCTTTAAATGCACAGATATGATCATAACAGTTAATGAAAAGTACATTTAAGAGTAGCATTGCCCTTTGACTTCAAGCTGTATACCTGTAAAGACAATTAATATCTGTATCATCCACAGAATGTGTAATTAAACACTAAATGTAAGTGTACTTCTGTCTTAAGAGGTGCCTATTCAAGATCAATCCGGACAATGGGACTAGAGTGGAGAGGAAGGAATACAAACAAAAACAGCACTCGATAAAGATAAAGGTGCATTCATTCATTACAAACGTCGCTGACTTTGAATGGAGAGAGTTGAAACACAGTCATGTACACACGCACGCACATAACTGGTAGATTTCTTTAGTGTTTATAATTGTTATCTTTTGAACAAAATGTTGGCTATTGTTAAATGTTGAAATGTTTCATTGCCGGTCTATTCTGCTTTATTATTACTTCAAATATATTTTATTTATTGTTTTTATTTTTGTGATGTATATTATTTTCAATAATATATTGTATATATATATATTTGTGATTTTTTTTCTACAAAACATCGGACAGTTAATGTAAACTTGGACTTTTGCAAGGTAAAATGACATGATTACTTTGTGTTTTACATGTAAATGGTCTTAGATTTCATGAAGTTTGCTGACGACACGACCGTCATCGGCCTGATCACCGACGGCGACGAGAGGGCGTACAGAGAGGAGGTCGAAAACCTGACATCTTGGTGCCAGGATAACAACCTCCATCTCAACGTCAGCAAAACAAAGGAGCTGATTGTGGATTACAGGAAGCAGCAGGGAGAGGGACACGCCCCCATCACCATCAATGGGACTACGGTGGAGAGAGTCAGCAGCTACAGGTTCCTCGGGGTCCACATCACTGAGGACCTGACATGGACTCATCACTGAAGACCTGACTCATCACTAAGGACCTGACATGGACTCATCACTGAAGAGCTGACTCATCACTAAGGACCTGACATGGACTCATCACTGAGGACCTGACATGGACTCATCACACTCATCACACTAACACCATCACCAAAACAGCAGCTCTTTAAAAACAAAATTGTATTAGTCAATTTATTGAACATGTTAGAAACAAAACAAACAGTAATATTTATAACAAAGATGGGCAAAATAAAAAAACGTTCAAGGTATAAAAAGAAATGTATTCTCAAAGTTTCTATCATGTTCAAAGGGGGCAAGAAGAAGCTTCAAAACGTTTCTGGTCCTACCCCAGTTTTGCATTGCCATGTCTACACTGAAGCTAATGTACAAATGACAATAAAGCCTTGAATCTTGAATTTACGGTATTTTTTCAAATGACAACAGTAATCTTCTTTCTTTCAGCTTTTTTTGATCATTTAAAAACATATTTATTCAGTTTTTCTAGAGGTGTATAACTCTATTCTAACAATTAATATATGTTAAAAGAAAAAGATTTCTTGTAAAATTACAGATTTTTTTTGGCAAAAAAAGTGATAGTTAATGTAAACTAAGGCTTTTGCAAAGTAAAATGACATTCTTTTCTTTCTGTTTTACTTGTAAATGGTCTTAGATACACGGTACTTTTTTGTAATAATAAAAGTAATTTGATGTATTTTAGCTTTCTTTTATCATTTTTTAAAGATAATTATTCAGTTTTCTAGAGGTTTATGACTCTATTCTAACAAATAATATATGTTAAAATAAAAAGATTAAATGTAAAATTACAGTAATAGAGGCTACTTGTGGTAAGGTAAGTAACTTTTTTTTTACATGTTATCTCCGTATTTTATTTTACAGTTTTTTTCCTTTTTTTAACGGACATTTTCTGGCGCCCCCGTCGCCAGAAAATTTCCGTTTTTTTACCATTTTTTTTTTACAGTGTGGATCTCTGGATCTCTGGATCTCTGGATCTGCTACGGTTACGGCTCTGAGTTCGCACAAGTCTGCAGGAAGTTTCACTGATCTGCGTCCACTCCCCTGAGCCAAATGATAACTTCTGGCAGCTATCCTACTTGCTAAAGGCTAGGCAGATGGACTGGGGTACGTTGTACTGTGATTTTACATGTTATAAGGAGAGTAGCGAGTGACGCAATTTATAGTTTTAATTTGTACGTCACCAGGTGTAGGACTCAAAGGACTCAGGTTAATGGAGAGGTGAGACTCGTCACGACCAGCTCATTACTAGGATCCGGGTTAATGATCCGGATGAATCAGGATTCACCCATCTCTATTATTCACACACACAATACGAATCCTTACCGGAGCTTCTGCTGTTTACACCGCTGCGTCCGTGCGGTTCGCTGTGACTCATGCGCTCCTTACATTTAATTTATATTTTAAAGGTTCATTATTACAGTTTTATTTTATATTTTATGTGAAGCACAATGTACCATGTTGTTATAATAACGCTCTTTATCAGCCTTTGAAACTGAAACCATTTTCGGAGACAAAAAAAGAATTAAAAATAAAATATATATTTATAATCATAATGTATCATAAACATGCGACGATTAGTCGACTAATCGCCTTAATCGACTAGAAAAATCTTTAGTTGAGGGCAGCCCTAATCTTTAGCGCTTTCCTCATCTCTTGAGACGAGTGGGTCAAGGCTACATTAGCCGCTACAAGCTAAATATTCCACAACCTCAACATGTTGCATTGTGGGCATTATAGGTGTCCGTTTTGATAAGGTAGAAGAATACAGGGCATTAAAAAAAGACGATATCTCGCTGCATGGAACATTTTGGTCCTTTTTCTTCCAAAACTATCTAGGTAGCCAGATCTTAACAGTTGCCTAAACCCCAAAAAACGTTAACACATTTATACATTTTGAGAAATAAGAATATTTGCATTCAGACAAAGACTGATAGGAAATAAAATAAGAATTAAAACTGCTTTATCTACAACCAGCATATTGTTAGCTTAGCATTGAGAGTTAAAACAAGGGGAAATAGCTTGTCTTTCTTTCTCTAAAAACAAAATCCAACTATCAGGATCCATTTAAGTTAACCAAGTAACATATTTTATCTTGTTTCTTTAAATCATACAAAAACCAAGAGCGATTTATATGTTGGACTTTTTCTTGGCCAAAAGCGCTGACTTAACTGTGATGTTGCCAGGAAACCAGAGGAGCCTCCAGGAAATTGGCAGTAACATTTGCGAAGGGGCACTGACAAATGATGACATGTTCATCTAAAAAGAAAAGCTTATTACACTGCCAGGTTGGATAGCAATTACAAAGATGTTCAGTGTTTTTACTTCACATGACGGGACATGTTTGGTTTGACATGGATGGTACTTCAGGGCTTTTACACTAATACAAAATATTTGTAGACCAAACTATTGGAGTTATATTAATCAAGCAGGACTTTTAGCACTGAAACAGATGGAGGAAGGCGTAATGCCAGGACATTGTGCAGGTTAGTAAGCATTCTGGCCATTTTGATGGAAGCTAAAGTTGTAGTCCATTGTAACCTTGTAGGGTTTGAAGCGGACATTTGCTTGAAGAAACCTGGATAATTGAAACTCATGAAGTTGGTAGTTATTTCTGACTTTGTTGATTGTATTTCACATTGGTAGCAGTCTTTCTTTTCATAAAGCATCCTAACTGCCTTTGCCATCATTAAAATGTTTCTGACTCTTATTAGAGAAGAGACACAAAATCAATACAGTTCGCCTTTCGAAAGGTTTGAAACAGTCCTGCTGTTTTTCTCTGCCTGGCTGTGTGTGTGATTGGGAAATCACTGAAGTCTCATTAACAGAGAGTTATTCCATTCAGCGGCAATATATACAGTAAGTACTCCATTCTTTATGTTGTATATGTGCTGCAGATTTTAAATGTAATGGTGCCTCATTAAGTGCCTTTTAACACTTATTTTTTGCCTTCCTTTCCTGTTCTGTTGCCAACATGTATTGATCAAAGAATCAAGTGAATGCACAGTTTCATCACCAGAAATATGCACCCTCAATCTAATGGTATTTTTGGCATTACTTCAGCTGGAAAACCTGCCCCCTGTGTGTCATTACACTGCTACTTATCTCACCATTGTCCAGCAGTGTGTAACTAATTTCTGCCTGAGCTGGCTTGGAATGTCATAGTCAAAGTCAAACCTCCAGCTTTGGACAATCCGCAGCTCACTGCAGAGACCACAGAAATCCAATCCAAATCCAATTTGGCCCGTGATTGATTACCGTGCTCGCTCCTTAATTAGGTGGGCAGCTAGGCTAATAACTGATGTAGATACATAGGAGCCATTTCCTCCAGCTTTCAGCAACCTTTGCAGGCACGTTTGTCCACATGGCATCCCTTATCTGTCACTGGCTTGTAAAGGAACACATCTCTTCCTAATTCCACTAACATGCAGATAATCTACCAATTCATCTTCCAAGCTTGAAAGCATTTTGAAGGGAAAATGCAATTTACTCTCTTCTATGCACTCTAATTTTTCTTCTGATTTGTGAAGAGACCTTTGCAAGGAAAACATCATCACCCAATGGTGAAAATAAATATCATGCAAGAAAACAGAGGCCATTACCTGGTGACCACAAGCAATCCGTTACTCTTATCAGACCAATGACAGCCTTCTGGATGATAACACATGGTGAGCAAGAGAAATACACACAGCTGATTCAAGTTCACTTGGAGCATCTGGTTGGACATGACGTAGCTTCAGACAATCAGCTGATCCATCTTGACTTGGGTTTGTGATGAATAAATATTTTGGGTCTCAAATGGACAAGGTGCAAGATAATGCCCTCCCTAAAAATATTTTGCAGACTGCATTTATAAGAATAAACTATACAATATAGTATTTTCTCCTCGTGTTGGCTTTCTGTCAACACACAATATAATGTGCCTGTTGTGATGCAGCTTCTTCTTTTCCGTGTCAAAAGGTTCTGGAAACACATTTTGGTGATCTATTATTGTAATACAAGAGAATGTTTCCAAATGAGTGGCTTTGTTGGTTTCGGTTTAAAATCCGGGAGCAAAAATCACTGTTGTTTAGGATTGTGGGTAGTGGTTCATCATGACATCCCTAATAAAACATGTTCAAAAGGTTGATAATATATGACCTATACCAGGGGTCGGCAACCCCTGGCACGCGTGCCACCATTGGCACGCGGCACCGTAACCAGCGGCACACTAGGAAAAAGTGGAATAAGTGTGCAAAATATTTAAATGTTATTTTCGGATCCTGAACGAGACCGCCGCCAGAGTGTGTCTCCCCGTTACCTGCAGAAGGAAGCCATGCACGCAGTGCAGCCCCGCTCTCTTTAACTCCAGGCGACTTTCTGCCGCTTTCCTCCGTGGTGCAGGGCTGATCGTTTCACCACAGAGGAAAGCACTGCTGCCGCGCCGACACTTATCAAATTGCAGTACCCATAAGGAGCTGTACAAATGCTGCAGTTTTTGCGTGGCTGTGTCTTTAGCTGAAAGCCCAGTGGCGATCTGCTCATCTCTCATCGAAATAATGTGCTACAAAGGGGCGGACTGGAGAATCACAGAACGGACGGTCGTCCTTATTATTATGCCGTTTAAACCAATTATTTAAATTTGTTTAAACGGCATCATGTAAAGCCTCTTTCACACCAAACTGACTCCTGGCTAATGTTCAATCCATTGAAAATAAGCTAGATGAACTCAGAAGTCGGATTGCTTTTCAACGGGACATTAAGAACTGTAACGTGTTAATTCTCACTGAGACTTGGCTCAACCCCGCTATCCCGGATTCCTTCATTGTTCCTGACGGATTCACTATTTTTCGTCAGGACTGGACTGTTAACTCGGGGAAAAGTAAGGGAGGCGGTGTGTGTGTAATGACTAATAACAACTGGTGCACAGATGTGAAGGTTATTTCTTCGGACTGTTCTGCTCATTTAGAGCACCTCATGATCACATGCCGGGTTTTTCACCTACCGAGAGAATTCACATCTGTTGTGATAACAGCAGTGTATATTCCGCCGCTAGCCGACAACAACACGGCACTCGACCGAGACTTCGCGGCCAGAGGCGGCGTTCATTGTGGCCGGGGATTTTAACACCGCTAACATAAAGAAGGTCCTGCCGAAGTACTACCAACACATCAGCTGCCCGACGCGCGGGGGAAACATACTGGGCCATGTTTATTCCCCTTTTTCGACATGGATATAAGCCTCTCCCTCGCCCTCCCTTCGGCAAATCAGACCACATCTCACTGCTGCTGCTGCCTGCTTACAAGCAGAAACTTAAAAGGGACAGACCGGTAACAAAGACACTACAACGATGGAGTGAGGAGTCAGATTCAGCACTGCAGGATTGCTTTGCATCTACGGATTGGAGTGTGTTTGAGGACAATAACATCAACACACACACAGATACGGTCATCTGCTACATTGGGAAATGCATCGATGACGTGGTACCGAAGGTTCCTGTACGAACATTCCCAAATCAAAAGCCCTGGATAAATGGCGAGGTGCGTGGCAAACTGAAAGCGCGCACTATCGCGCACAGAGCTGGAGATTTGGAGGAGTTCAGGAATTCTAGGTATGAACTCCAGAGAGCAATTAGCAGTGCAAAGAGAAGGTGGAATCTGACTTCAAAGGTTGTAACACCCGGGAACATGTGGGCGAAGATTTTCATCGACATAACTACACTGTAGCTATGTTTGTATGACAAATAAAGAACCTTGAACCTTGAACACTCATCACAATTTTTTTTTTTAATGGCACTTCATATCAAGAAGGTTGCCGACCCCTGACCTATACAGTAAATACTGTATGGGTTGTACAGGAGCATACTGTACGCCTTCATCGTAAGTGTACGTTAGATGTTAGGACATAATGCGTGTACTCCAAATCTTCAATTAGAAAATGTAAAAGGGATTTTTGCTTCTGGAAGCTCACTGTTATGACATATACAGCCTGAGTACTTAAACTCGTCAGTAAAAACCAACAAGGGCAAATTGCTCAAATTAATGTGGAACTTTTTCAGACAGAATAAAATTAAATAAATGTTTGCATGTCCTCCTCTGCTGTGCACAAATTCAATTGGTCAATTTTCAAATTGTACACAGATGTATGACTCAGCTTGACAGAATGTTAAGAAGAAATAGGGCAGAGAGACATAAACCAAAGAGGACTTTAAAACACTTTCTTATGATCTTTAGTATTTTCAGTAAAGTACAGGTCTTAAAAGTATTTCAACAGATTTGACGTCTTTGTCGATAAGATTTAAATCTGAGTAAAAAGTAGTTTACATTTTGATGAGCCAATACATTTATTTGCGTATAAAATTGTACACACTCACATGAGTCATCAGTCAACGGGCTATTATAGATGTAAGTTTTTAATCAAGCTCATAGACATTTATAGCCCAACCATTCATAATTTTAAGACATTGATGAATGCATAAAATACACATAACACATATTTCTGCTTATGTGCAAACATGTAGCCCCTGTAATGTGTGTTTGGATTGAAACATACAGCGTTAATATTGCATGGCTGCAGCTGCATATGTAAATAGTAATTTAATATCATTCTTGATGAATATGCATTTTTTAAAAGGTCACTAACAAAAGTACAAATACAAATATGTATATTCTTCATGGGGAATACTGCTCAGCATGGGAAGGCAGTTCTTTGACTCTCTGAAGGAGGATTTTCAAAAGTGAGATAAATTAACCCTGGTGATATCATCAGGGAGTGTAGACTCCTGGTAATGATGTCATCAGGTCATACATATTTCAACAGTTTGGCTGTTTTTTTTGGTGGAAATGTATAAACGCATGTATGAGCCTGTATGCTATTAGTGAGAGTATAAGAAAAGGGCAAGAAGAAAAAAAGACTTTTGGACTTTCTTGTCCCCATCTATGCCTGTCTTCAAAACACCGACACTCGGCATGTGTTTTGTAGTCCTATGTTTGGAGTGCTGAGTGTTCTTCTTGAGTGACAAAACCATTTCATGCCGACTGGAGAGCATTCATTTATGCAGACTCTTGACTGATGTCAGCTGGACTGACGGGGGATGAATGCAAAGAAAAGCTGGGGGCATCGCACCCAGCAGCACCCAGGTGCCGGCACATCAAAGAGCGAGGCGAAGCTTTTTGATACAGAGCGGAAGATAGCAGTACAAGTTTCAACCTTGACAGTTTGCCACAGTGTGCTTTTGTAGATTGCTGTTTGGTCTTTCCTATGCGAACGCCGCACAGAAGGTAAACAGCAGACAGTCTGACAGAACACACATCAGGGCATCTCTGTGTTAGCTGAAAGGAACAGCAGAAGCCTAAACAAAAATTGTGTCAGATGTTTGCAGGGCCTGTGACTCAGGGTCAACGCAGAAAGAAGCACTAACACTGATAAACTTTGATGATTTCACCAGCTTCACAATAGGAGTTTTCTCTGCTTAAAACGTTATCAAAGTGGCCTATCATCTAAAATAATCCCTTGAAGTGAAGGAAAATCAGCACAAAGAGGTGAAATACAAAATGTAGGGTCCTGTTTGGCAAGCCTACTGTGGAGGCTATTTTTATATAACATATAAAAGACTGATTCTTATTATTACATCATAAGCTTATTGTGCTCATTTATGTGGCTGTGACTTTGGAATAAATAGACGTCTTTAGCCTGCAATACAGAGTAGCAAGGTCAGGTGCAGACACTGAAAGAATACAAAGAGTTATTCATAAACAGGACATCACTCCGGCCTTCGCTCCCACACACAGCTAAGAAGCAGCATTATGAAGATTCCACTATATCTGCAGAAAGATTCAGAAAAAACAAATTACGTATGATGGAGCCAGAGTAGGGAGGGACTTCCACAGGCCGGCCGAATGCTGATTGGAGGATCGTGTTGCCAAGAGACTTTTTTCTAAGTCTGCGCACCTACCAAAGAGAACCAAGTCTAAACCATGGTATCTCTTCAGCTAGTCTTGACCAATCATAAATGTACGGGCAACGCACTGTGTAATAAAAATGTATGCACGCACGAGGTTCGAGGCTCTTTTCCGGAAATAGTGGTTACAGATTATAGCTTTGCTCTCTGTGATTTCTATGAAGTGACGGAGTCCTTGGCCAAGTGAATATATGTCTTTTGCTCTCTCATAATAAATAGTTAAACTTAGAAGTCGTCTGTCTTTCCTGGAATTTTGAACACAACACTACAAATCCTTCATATTTGTTGTGCTGATATAGAGAATAAAATACAGGTCTTAGGTTAAATGTTGCAAACTTATTTTATGTTGCCCTGCAGATGTAAACATGATTACAACTGTAAATGCTTTCTGGTATTTAAACATCTGCTTGCATTTATTCCTTGCTAAACAAGCTGATAACTGTTTTATAGTCTCATCTCTTTATGATAAAGTTCACCAGATGTATTCAATATTGTCTTCCAATAAAGCCATTTTTACCTTTAACCTCATTATGACTCTGATCACGTGCATCCTAATTTGTATTACTGTGGGGTTCAGTTATAATTAGGGCTGTGCAATTAAACGTATTTTAATCTCGATTACGATTTTGGCTTGCAACGATTAGAAAACAGCGTAATCTAAACAAAACAATTATTTTGCTGCATTCCCTTTCGCAATGATGCTCTCAATTTGTCTTGCGTTATACATCCTGCCCGCGCGTGCGCTTTCACCCCTCCCTAAAAGCCCTCTCGGCCAGGTTTTGTTGTGACTTGCAGTCTGTTTAATAAATCCATATAAACACGTTACAAGTGAAGCTTTAGTTGCTGTGTCTTTATTCTCCGGTCAGCTCTAGCGTAGGCTACAGTCAACTTTTACTAACCTCGTCAAGCCGGAGCCTCTTAGTTTTGCATGTAGCAGTATAATTAAACATTACAGGTTGTGAGTGACATATTTACGGTACGTCCACACGGCAGCGTTGCGTTGAAGCTTGCCGGTGGGCATGTCTGGCGTGCGACCAACAACCAATCACATTCATCTCCCGCCCCGGACACACAAGCACGCGGTTTGATTGGCTAGAGCTTGTACTGGCATATGATTTGATTGGCTGGCGCTTCCGTTGACGCTTGAAAAGTTGAACTTTTCTCAACTTTCAGCGCGAGCAACGGAGGCAAAGCAACGGAGGCAAAGCGACGGGACGGAACCACAATGCAGTTCGGCAAAGTGTGACGTCACCCCATTCAACGTAAATGGGAAGCGTCTCCGTTGAAGCATGCAACGCTGCCGTGTGGACGTACCGTTATATATGTTTAATAGGTTGTGGAAGTGCGATCCAAAACATTAGTTGATCTTCTTTATTGGTATTTATTATTTTGATATTATTTATTTAAACGTAGATATAAATGTATAATTTTTAATAATTTTTCTTTTTTTTAAATTGGTTTTTCAGTTGAATTATACTTAAAGTCGAGGATATTCAACTGTTAAAAACATACTGTTCACATTTTTAAAGTTCAATAAATTGATGTTTTCAAAGTCAATGAATAATGGTATTTAATAATCGTGGTATCAATATTGACCAAAAATAATCGTGATTATGATTTTTGCCATAATCGAGCAGCCCTAGTTATAATAATGACAAAAAAACTTTTTTACCCTGCCCTGTAAGCAAGTGTATCTAAAGGAGTATGTGCTTTTGAATTTGCTGCATTACTGCAGTGTGATTACAAACAGTCATGGTTTCTGAATGAAATGCAGAAAAGAAAAATCAATCATCCAGTGCTGGACAGTGGCTTTGGTCAACCTTCTTGACTATGACTAATGGCTATTCTACAACTAAGCTTTGTAGCAGCTAATTACCAAACCTGCAGCAATGCAAACATTTTTAATCATGTGTTCTGGAGCGCTCTTCCATTCAAGCCTAAAACCCAGCGAGCGCTCCCTGTGGATCGGCCTCAGCAGCCTCCACTGGGCTCGAGAGGGACATTGTGTGTGGCACCATCTGCTTGACTATTCAGAGGTGCATTGGGATTTCTAAGCCATAAAACTTTTGCTTGTAGTGCCATTTGGACACTTAGATGTTGTGAAGCCGCAAATATCAACATGTTAACATTGAGACCGAAAAAACGGTATGTGCAACATATCTTTCGAACTTACAATGCCACTCATACAGCTCAGGTAAAAATGAAGAGACCGCTTAAAAGTTGTTGCATACACCTACGCAGCACCAAACAGTAGACAGACACAAAATAGGAACTAGCTAGTGAACATATAGCGCAATGCTTGAAGCTAAAGAGCCACATTTGTTCAAGAGTTTTTGGTTCATAGCTGAACGAAAGGTGGTTATTTTGGAAGTGACCAGAAATGTGACAATGGATGACAATGTGCGTTTTGTCTGCTTGATGTGTAATATGCAACTGTTTGCTAACATATTCACCTTGTGAAGAAAAAGATCAATAATTGTAACGTGGTTTATTTATAACAATACAATAATTGTAGGGAAAACAGGCCCCTAACTCTTAAAGGGGCCCTTTTATGCTTATAGTTTACCATTTCCTGTGTGTTATACAGGTTTTTGTACATGTTAATGGTCCGCAAAGGCTCAAATCTGAAAGTTCATGCCAGAATGAGTTTCTATCCCACAAACACTTCACAAAGTAGCTTTAATTAACTATCATCCATAGCTAGCCACTTAAAAAGGTTTAGAATATCAAAGTGACATCATGTCATCACTCCAAAGGTTAAAAACTACAATTAGTTTCCACTGATACAGGTAGCACGTACGTAAGGAAAGCAACTGCTGCACAAAAATATGCATCCTGTCAATTAAATGTTACTGACATGTTTTCCACTGAGGGAAAATCTGACCTCCGTGTGCACCATCCACCCCCACCACATACACAAATCCATCTCTGTTTATCTCAGGGGATCGTGAGCACACCAGCCTTCAATCTGCAAATAAGCCTGCTTAATTATAGCTAACTGTTGGCTGTGCTCAAAGCCATGAATTCAATTCCATAACGCTGTCCACAATCGATTTCTTAGATCTCATGTGATAGCCATCAACTGCTTAAATAGATCAGCGAGCTGGGAAGCATACACCGTTGGTGAAAGATGGATGACTTCACAAGGCGTGAATCAATATGTATCCTGCACAAGGCTGGGAATCAAACTAAAGACTAGCTGCTCTCATTTCAAAATGAAGAGAAGGATCCAGCTTGGTCAGGTTGTTGGCTGTAGATTATCACACATTTGTGTCTCTGACATATGACAGCCAGTGCCTTACCCAAGGGAAGTGTGAATGAGATGAAAGATATTCCACACATGTTCCACGCATGAAAAGTGAGAAATACGGCTTTGCTCTGTGAAAATGTTATCTTGGAGACATGACTAAAAAGGCAGCTGAGTGTCGGTGAAATAACATGGTTAGTTGTGGGGTGGAAATATCTAGGCATCTCAATCCAATTTGATTCTGATTCAGAGGGCAGTTGTAAAATTGTATTTATGCAGCTTAATGCATAACTTAACTTTGTTATGCTTTAGTTTAAGGGTATCCCCACTAATATGTTTTATTAGTATCAATGGAGGTAATAAATGTGTAATTTTGAAAGTGAAACTTGCAAACTAACAGAACCAGCAGTCATATCAGCAGAGGAAAGGAGAAAGGACATATAATAATATTTATAAATTAATTGATTGTTTCTGATGTTAACATTACTGTTTCTCCTGTAGATACAACACCTACTCATTTGTAATGCAACAACATTCTAGCCCTGTTTGAATGTTTTGTTTTTGATTATATAATTACATTGTAAAAGAGTATCAACAATAGTAATAACAAAATAACGCAGTGTCCCTTAGTGGCAATTGTTTTTAGAATTGCTGCTTTAATACACACATGATATTTGTATGAAGAGAGACTTTGGTCTTTGTAATTATTCCTCCAGTCCATGCTACTTTTGAAGCTTGAATAGAGCGAAGTGATTGGTTAAGCTGAAGAGTGACGCCCCCCGTCACTTATTGAGAGGAGAGAGAGTAATAACATGGGAATAGAAATACATGAATGAGTAGAGACGGTCTTCCTGGTTGAACTTGCGCTGAGCTCCATTAACCTTACGGTATCCCTAAGTAGAAGCCATTACCTTTGCAGAATCCATCTGATGCTGTATGAAAAGCATCTAAATGTAGATTAGAAAAACAGAGCAGCTTAACAACAGCACCAAAGCTTGTGTTTTCAGCTTCCCCCGCACAATTTTGGGGAATAGAAACATTATCATGTGTAAAAACAGCCCACCAGGAGACAACGTTGAACAGAGGTTGAGATAATGTATCCTGCTTCTGGCGTCTGCATCTCAGCTCTGCCCTCCAGTCCAAAAGCAGTCTACCCGTCTTTCATCCGATTGCGTATGCATATCAGTGTCACAGACAAATAAACACTCGCGCTGACTACAGAGCCGACTGTGTTTTGGTTGTCTCTTTCACAAGATTGTAGTTGCACTCGCTTCCAGTCTTTCAACACAATACTCCCTCAGTAGGAATAATTTAATTTGTTCCAATTTTCAACACAGAACGTTATCTTTGTGAACAACACTTGAGCAATCACTCATTTTGCCCAGGCTATTAAAAGAGATTAAGGAAATCGCATTTTAGAGAAAGATTTGTGAGGCTCCATGTACTGTTGCAGTGTGTGGCTTCTCATAACGATTAATTTGCGTCACTCCCAGACCTTGGTGGCGATTTCTGCTCGTCCGCCCATTCCCAACGCCTCAAGAGGAGAACGGTAATCACTGCAATTACCGTTCTTCTAATTAATGCTTTGCTTGCTGGTGCTTTAATGGACCACACAATACTGACAAATTAATCCATGCTCAGATAATAAATCTGATTTGACAAAGCACAAAATCATTAACCTCATGACCCAATAAGAGTATCCAACAGAGTGTGTAAGATGCTTTGATTGGCTGAACCTGATGGGCTCTTCTTGTCATCCATTTTTACTTGAAAACCATTATTTTCATATGTGATGTTTTTATACTTTCAGGGAATGTCAGCTAGGCCTTTTACTGTTATGACTTACAGAACAGGTCCATGCGTTTTACCACTTTACTGATGCTGTAGAACTGGTGATATGTCATTGTTAGGATAAGCTTATGTTTTGGGTAGGCATCTCAGTTGCATTTATGATACATGATGATGATATTCTGGACAGAAGTGTGCCTTAAACATGGCAACAGTTTTCAGGAGGCATTTTTCCTTTTGACAATGTGTTCATTAGGAACGCACGCCAACCGTGACGTAGGTTCCAAGTCGATGGCAATATTCTGAAAACACAACAGTACTCATTTTACTACAAAGCAGAAAGTACCTTTGGGCAGGAGAAAAAGCCCTCCCACAGTCCATGGAAAATGATTTTGGGGTCCAGTGCACTCATTGTTATCTCAGATTTGTTTTCCTGATAATGCTACAATATACACAACAAATCTGTGTAGTTCAGCTGTTAGCAGCCAGTGAACATATGTTCCACAGAGTTGCAAAATAGTGCATTCAAGATCAGTAAAAACATCAATTGGGCGAGGTTAAATTATAGGGTTCCGGTTTCTTTTAAAGGAGATGTTTTTTAATTGATAAAATGGTTATTAGCAAGGAAATGATGTCCGCTTTTACTTCCTAACCAACAAAAATATGCAAACAGTAATAAAGGAGTATTTTCTGTAGTATATATGAGGTATTGTCTTCTTTTTACAGTGATATCAAATTGGTATCAGAATCTTGGAGCTCCCCCAATTTCTGCTATTGTGACATCCCTTGTGTGTGTGACAATACCCTCATGCACAAAGCATGGCTCCCAAATTGGTGTGGAGGAACATGAATTGCCCACACAGAGGCCTGACATGAACCCCATCCAACCGGAATAAGGATTTACTAAAATGCTGACTGAGAGCCAGGTCTTCTCACCTAACATCAGTGGCCGGTCTCACTGAAGCTTTTGTGTCCGAGCGGTAGCCAATCACTGCAGGCAGATTCCAATGTTTTGTGAAATGCTTTCCCATTACAGCAGAGGATTTCATTGCAGCATATTAATCACCATAGTTTTGAAAAGGTATGTTCAACAATCACATAGAAGTGTGATGTTTTGTTTTAAGCAATTAAAGTCATTATCAGATAATATCAGGCTTTGGCAGCAGCCCGTAGTTAAAACCGGATTTCTGGACTCACCATTTTATGGCAGTGTTGAATAATCAAACAGCTTCTGTTTTTCTGTCTCTCTCTCTCTCTCTCTGCTTTTCTGAGACTCGCAGCACTTCTGCTGCCGCTCTCTCCACCTACATGTTTACAGCGCACAGAAACCCTTTGTTGGAGGCTGTTAAAAGCCATTCTGGGAAATACGGGAAATTGCTAACTGATGTAAAAGTTTGACAATGCAGGTTGAGAGGAAATGGGTACACGAAAAATATAAATTAAAATACAGCTACAGGAACAGAAGTTTGATCAGACCATTTTGATGTAGAACAATGTTGGAGTTTTTGAGGGTGGATTTATGGGACTGAAAGCTTGTTCACCGAAAAAGTAAAAGAGGTCTTCAACCCACAGTGGCTATCAGTTTCAAGTCAATGGGGCTTCAATTTGATAGGTTTCAAATTTGTTTGGGTAAATTGCCTAATTATGCTATGTAATGAAGCTGCAAAGTATAGTCTTCACTTTGCACTATAGTTAATGAGAGTTAAAAGGCAACCGGTGCATTGCACAGAGGGTCGTAGGCTTAGGTGGGAGGTTAATGGGTGCACAGAAACAAAGTTAACTGGGCGCTCCCTTCCCGGTTAGTCAGGCCATGCTGTTCCTGCATTACATACGACACATTTGAGTCCAATCACCTGCGGCACATCCTGGTGCCCATAGAAAGACCAGATTGTGTTCTTATTATCTTTAGATCAAGTCTTGAAGCCAAACTGATGCTGCTCAATATTCTTCAGTGCCTTCCCTGCAGTGTGATTGCTAAATGTAGCTAAGAATAAGCTTTTTGGTGCACATGACTCTCAAAGAAACAGGTCAGCCAGAAAGAGAACAGAGATCCACATCATGCCTCTGACTGCCTCCCTCTCAGAATTAAGATACTGTGTGTGTGTGTGGGTGTGTGTTTTCAAGAAACTCCCACAGTAAATATTTGGGGTTCTACCTACCTGAATAAAACTAAACAACTATGCCTGGAATTAAGAGTCACTATGAATGGAAAATAAATCCTACAAAAAGGTGAAATAACGGCAAATCTGTTAATTTAATGTTTGAAAAATGTAATCTATTTAGCCGTTTCTCATTTCTCAAATGTTCTCAACTCTCAACATTCTCAACTCCTCGTCCGCCGGTAGTAACCCGGAAATCGATGTCGCCATGTTGAAGGACATCTAATTTCTTTAAATGCACATCGAGGATCGGAGCATCGAGGAGAAGCCGACTCCTTCGCTTGCATCTCCTGTGGGCGGGACTAAAACGCTGTCGAGGAGTCGAGGATGTGAAAACTCCTGAAATGAGAAAGGACTATGACATTCTTTTTGGGTTGGGATCAATGATGTTGCTTAATGTTGCTCAAAAATACCCCCTAGAAAAACATTGATTACATAGAGTAGCATTATGACTTGCTAAGTTAAGTTAAATTAGTGGGACAGAAATATTAGAGAGCCAGCTTTATGACTCATAAATACAACACTTTGGTTTCTCACATTATGCTGATGTGTGGGTCTGAGCCCGTCATAATAGAGCACTTTTGAATTATACAAATGCCATAAGCATATTTTTCACATTTCTGCAAATACTCTCCCACACTTTTCAAAGCTTTGTAAAATTAAGAAGATTGTTCCAGTCTCTGCTATGTCACCATGAATGTGACCTTTGGTGTTGTTCGCTGCTGTAATCTGGCAGCAGAGGAACACTCCTTGAGCCTTTCAAAGCCGTCATGCCCTGCACTCACACATATGCATTCTCAATAATTCAATTTTCTCCCAGGAGACGTTTGCAGAGGAATGATCTACCATGTAGTCCGTATTGGGAATAGCACTTAGACCTCATCCAAGATATTGTTTGTTTTGTGCATAGTCAATATGGTGGCAGCTCTATCTCTCTGATTGATAAGCTCCTTGGTATGAGGGCCCAGCTTTCCATTAGAGGAGAATACCTCCAGCTGATTTATGCTGTCATGTGAGCAGCTCATTTCCCCATAATCCTTTGTTTTCTTACCATGTTCGGTTCCATTCTACTTGACCAGCAGCTCATTTTAACAATCCTCCTCTTTTCCTCGATCATTCAATGTTTTTAATGTTTTAAGAGTCGGTAGAAGCCTCTTGGGAAGCCCATTAAGTGTTTACTACTTCTTCATTTTATTTATTCACTAACCGTGATAGGTGGGTTTGAGTGGTCGTGGGCTGACACACACATTCCTCTTGGCAGAGGGCCACAGGGGACGCAGCGAACAGCTGTTCCTTGAGTGCTGGGTACTTCCAACGAGACAGACGGAGCTACCAGTGCTACAGTGTGTGTCTTTGTGTGTGTGTGTCTTTCTACTCAAAAACTTAACAGCCAAGAGGCAATATGGAGACTCTTATATTTATTTATTTTTCATAAATTAACTTCTGCTATCATAAGAAAACTCATGTAGCAAATTAAGCTAACTGCACCTCTCTCTATGTTAGCCTGTCATCTCAGAATGTCATTGTAATTACCTTCAAGACCTTTTGGCCTTGATTAACACAGTACCTGTTTTATTTTTTTTAAATGAACAATTGTTTGAGAGAATTAAATGACTCAATGACTGGAAAATAGCAAAGTAGGTTCCCTTCGGCTCTTGCTGTTGCAGAGCCACTTTCTGTTTTCAACCAAACCACCATGGCAGCAGAGAGAAATGACAGCGCCAAGGGTAAATTGCTTGTGTATTTAATTCTGTATGGTTGGGTTGATTGCAATGGACGAGAGGGAGCCAGGAATTATACAAGCGGTACCTATACCGATGCATGTCCCTCCTTGACTCTCAGAATTCATTGTGCACATATGCAATTGTAAATAATGTGCAGTGATGCAAATTGCAAACTCCCTCTTCCTTGATGCAGCCAGTGTTGGTGGCCAAGAGGAAGCGCGGCTAATTGAATTCTCCAGTTCAGTGAGGAAAATGGCTGTGTGCGGCAACCAAAGTGCTGCAGACACTTGACTCATGACAGAGGTCAATTAAAGACTGGAGGCCCACCAGTGAACAGGCTGACTGGAATGCATAAACATCACACTTGAACTTATTTTAAGTTAGTAATTGCTTCTCAATGTGGTCACCATAGTTTAACTTTGTTTTACCCATCTTGTTTTTTGGCAATGTACCAGCAATTCACTTATTAGAGTATCAATAGCAATAATTGCCAAACCCACATAAAATGAGATCAATGAAACTAGCTTTTTTGTTTTTTGCATCTACATAATGGAAAAAGTAATTGTCGTCCTTTATATTAAAAAGAGGCCCTAAATGCTTTTTGGGTTTTCCCTTCCCTGTAGTGTTTATAAAGGTTGTTGTGCATGTAAATGGTTTGCAAAAGCTAAAATCCCAAAGTTCCCTTTCCAGAGGGAGTATCGCACAAAATAATCCTACGCAATAAGTACAAAACCAATGTCATTCCCAAACTACAGATTGGAGTTTAGAATTGTCAACATAATTTAGTCCTATTACAACATATTTTTTAAAGAAATGGCACTGTATAATGCGATTTAAATTAATAAAATATGTGTCCATTTTATTTGTATTTTTATCTCTTTCTTAATCATTGGTTGAACAGAAGGTTGCATCATTGGGAAACTTTTTTTACATTTAAAAAAAGAAATGATTTTGAGACTGCACAGATTACTCTTACACTTCCACTGCCTCAGTGTGCTGTAATTGTGGAAAGGATCACTTTAATTTCCTGCACATAGTGTATGATGTGCACTGTGAATTACATTTGATCTTATTTGAGTTTCATATATTGTGCTGCAGCTCATTTTTCTGATTCTATAAAGTTTGGAGGCATACGTCTCAGGTTTGTTTGTTAAGAAGTTAATATCACGCTTAATGCAAAATAAAAATAAGAGTGGTTGTTTATGAGAGGTGTCGCTAGGAGAACTGTTGCCCTCAGGTGGCGGGTAAACATTACATAACAGACAATATAGGGCAGTGTGGGATGGAGCTGGAAAAGACTTGAGACAAGAAAGCAAGATGTGTCTTCCTCCACAGACGCGCATGAGAGAAACAGTGTTTGAATGCCACATCATTGAAAGCAAAATATATGGAGAAAGGAAAGAAAATGTTATTTTTGAACAATATTGTGAGGATGTGGGTTTGAAGACAAACTCCTTTAAGTATCTATGTCAAACAGATGTCAAAAACCTCAGCTGTCATTAGGGATTGATATTGGTATGGATTTGATCAATACTACTTATTAAATCTCTATCAATTCTCTAATTGGTTCTTCATTAGGAGTGTTGAGTGTTAAGTTGAAGAGTAGGTCGTTTGTGTTTGCCAGCAGCCCATTTTAGAAAAGGTTTCTGTCGGATAGACTTGAAGGAGGAAGAGAGAAAATGGACATGCAGCAAAAGTCCATGGGTCGGTGATTTAATAATAAAAAAACATCCAATAGCTTCAACAGTACCGATAAAAGTATAGGTGACATTAACGATAATCAATACTCTGTTTTAATAATTAAGACCTGTTTAATACATGATTTGTGAGAAATACCTAGCTTTCACGAGTTGTTAAAAGGTGCTCTCAAAACTTCTTGCGCCGAGAAAAACCTCGGGGAATTGTATTATTTCATTGTACATGGTATGAACTAAGGTGAGTCATTATTTTCCTGGTCTCAGCGAGACAATCAATGACGGCAGGCTAAGAGGAGGAAAGTGTCCATGTTCTTATTCACTCTCGCGGAGATATCAAGCCTTGTTGGAAACCCCCGTCCTCGTCCCAGGGGCAGAGTGTTGTGGTGTGCTAATGGATTTTGCAACAAGGGTGCATCTCTTGGCGGTTTGAAGATGCAATTATGCCGGTAATGGTTAGTGCCACTGCAAAATGAAAGCATCAGCAGGAGCGAAGATGATCATATACAAGACCCAGGCAGTGTGCGGCACGACAAGTTTAATCGCATGTCTCTAATCCTCACCTCAAATAACATTGTCTGATGGAGATGCACTGTATTGTCCTGATGTCAAAGAATATGTAATTATTTCAAGATTATCATCATCGGAACTTGGCATCTTGTTCTCAACTATGACACGTTGGAAGTACAAGGAAATGATGTTGCTGCACTGACAGGCTGTTATTCATGAAATGCCCCATAACAATCAATGTTCTTTGTTATAAAGGGATGAATATTGAGGGAAGGAGTCAGATTATGATCAACTATGTTCATTACTTGCACAAAATGTACTACGAGCTGGAAAACCACTTAAGACACAAGAGGAGCACTGCATGCATACAGAGAACACAAGATATTCTATCAAGGACTGAATAATGCAAACAACCTTGAAAGAGGCAGAAGGCAATAATAATTCAAAAGGACAAAAATGGTGAAACGCTTGACAGGAAGTTATCATATCTAACCAGCTTTGATGTAGAGGTGTAGATCTCCTCTCCAAACATGTGTTCACATGATAAGCACTGTGCCAGAGAGCTCTACATACAGCCATGCTCGTACTGGAAACGTTATAATGAATATAAATCAATATAAAATGAGGTCAGTGAAAGGAGACCTGTTTCTCTGAACAGTTTGTAGAAAACACCCGTTTAACCAGCTGCTGGATTTGTGAATCCATTTATGTATTGTTGCACATCTGCATAAACAGTCGACAGTCTCAAGGCCAATTTGATACAATTCAGCTGGGTTTGTATGAGCTCATATTGATAGGATTTTCATCTTTCTAATTAAAGAAATAAAAGCAATACCTTTGAGAGGCTTCGTCAAAAAAGTAAAAAACACATTTTGTGGGATATTTCTGATTAGCCTGAAATAAACATTTTGGAAATATTGACAACAGTTAGCAATGTATGTGCTATAATGGGATGCTCTTCCTAGATCGGCTTCATCCAATTAAAGGTGTTATTTAAACAAAACTAGGGCCATCTCCTTGGAAATGTAAGTCTTAGAACCTTTTATTGTTTCAATACAGGAGCAGTTCTGGCCCAAGGGGCTTTAGAAGAAGCCTAAGATGCTAATGTTAGCATCTGGTTACTGTGAAAGCAACACACCTCACCTTCTTAAACTAGTCAAGAGTTATATGGTACAATCTGCATATTTTAGCATTCTTAAAAGAGATACAAAATAGTAAAGCTCATCTTCATTCAAACAGGTTTTAGGTTATAACGAATAAAGCATTGCCTGTTATTTGATCTCGTAGCCCGTGGGTTTTAATCTCATGACTACGTCAAACATTTGCTTGTAAACTGGCTATTCGTGGAATTATATGGACATGGACGTCGTCTCTCAACCAACTCAATTCTTATTCTGAAGATTTTATTCCAACTGTATATAATACATTGGTTGTGGGATGGGTACACAAGAACTCCATATATACAGACTGTGATGGGTTAGAACATACTGAAACTGAAACTAACAGTTGAAGAACTTTATATAGAGTTTATCTTTTATTTGATAACATGGGAATTGCAATCTGGATTGATAGAATTAGGGCTAGCCAAAAGTGACAACAGTCTGGTATTAAGAACTTGGACTAGTTCCACATTCATAATAGAGAGGCGAAGTCCCGCCCTTCTACTTCCGCCCCATGGGACCTTATTTCGGAAAAATGATGCATTGAAGTCAATGGGGAGAGAAAGATTATCTTTCAATCCCGTTTGAATTGTGCCACGAATTACACATATGATGTTTGTCAATCTTAAATAATAATTTCCATGTCAAAAAAGTCAGTTTGTCGTAAAACTGTTGAAATATAAGACTATGAAAAATACGCAACTACTGTAGAAAGACTACAAATCCCAGAATCCTGGTCCCGCATGCTGGCTCTTACGAACCGACTAACTCCCCTTTTGTGTATGTACAGCTCTCAACATGCCCAGACTTGTAGTGATTTTCACCTCTTTTAATACGTTTCGCCTCATTCTGAAAGAAAGAAGTGAAATGTGCCAACGTGACGGCCGTCTTGGTGTGTGGTGCGAGACGGGAGATGTAGTTCATTGAGCGGTTCACACCAAAAAGTGTTACTTCATAGTTTTACGACACATTTTTTTTTTTTTGACTTGCAAAATTATCTTTTAAATTGACAAACATCATATGTGTAATTCGTTGCACAATTCAAACGGGATCGAAAGATAATCTTTCTCTCTCCATTGACTTCAATGCATAACTTTTCCGAAATAAGGTCCCATGGAGGTCCCCCGGAAAGGGAGGGATTTCGCCACTCTATAACAGCATAAATATAATCAAAAATGGATTTCTAAAAAGATGTAGTATTTTATGTTATGAGGAAGCAGGTTTTAAAATCTAGCGTGATAGTCCTTATGTTCCAGGTTTAACTAACAAACAAGAAAATGTATACCAAAAGAATGCCTTATCTGCATTTGGTTTATGGTAACATTATTTTCTGCTAAATCAACCTATAGTTCGTTTACATATAATGGACTGCTTAAAATCATAGGCGGAGAAATGCAACTGAGGCCAATGTCCCCTATGCTGTGTTACAGTTACAGTACTTTTATGCTCATTTGACGTTTAAACATGCTGAGCATGCAAGCTTGACCTTGATTTTAAATGAAGATGGCAGAAGGAAGAGATCTAATGGCGCATTTTCACTGCAGCGCGTAGCACGGTTTAAGCGTGCCGCGCCAAACCCGCCCCGTTTTTTTTGCTTTTCCACTAGGGGTAGTTCCGGCTCATGGCTACTTTTTCACCTTTTTTCTGGCCCTCCAAAATCGAGGGTCAGAGAGAATCGCTGGCAAGGGGGCTACAACTACAACAAAATGAACATATTTGACCGTGATTTAATTGTAATTCAAAATGATGCCGAAGTAACAACATACTGATACCGGTTAGTAAAAACCATGAATTAATGCTTTGACAAGTCTGCAGACAGACGGCAGGCGAAAAACCTTTTAAAATGTGTGTTTTCTAAATGGAGATTGGCTAAGCTAACGCAGTATATGCTCCGACCATCCACACTCACAACAACGGCCTATACAGACATAAATAAACCAGCGACTGTACTCGCCATGACACAGACAGTCTGTGGTTTGTACTTGTTTAACTTTTGTCTAGTTTCTGAACAGATATGAGGAGTTGTGAGCTCTGAGTGCTAACAGCTAACGGCTGATGTTGGTTTTGTGGTTCGCATTGAAGATGACGTCACGGCTCCGCCTACACTGCGTTACTATGGTTACTGCCCCAGCTACTAAACTGTAATGGAAATGCAGCATAAAGTGAGCCTGGCCTACCAAGGCCTAACTATACCGTACTAAGCCGTTTGAGGCACTGCAGTGGAAATACGCCATAAGTGACTTTGAGAAACATTTCAAAAAGGTACCCACAGGCTACATGCTGTGAATCGTTTGGTGAGAAGAAAAATGATGAATCAAATGCATTGGCATTCACAGCCGATGGATCTCAACCTATGTTAAACACCTATGGTAGCTTTTTGAGCAAAGAGTTAGATAGCCCTCTGCCAGCAACACTATCATCAAAACACCTAATGAGGGAATATCTTTTGAAAGTATAATGTTCATTCCTTCAGTAGAGTTTTAAGAAAACATTCAAAAACAATTTGAGAAGGAGAAGCTGTTCTGAAAGCTATGGGTGACTCAACACCTTACCACACACTGGTTTTTTCTTGAATATCAAACCTATCTTGGCTAAGAGCAAATGTATTAAATCAATACATTCCCACATGTACAACTGCTGAACCAGCATGAACCGAAACAGCAGGTGCCCTTGGAAACATTCATGGTTATGTTTTTCCCAAAGTAATAAGAATGTATTCTCAAGGGACCTTTCGATCCCATAATTCACAATAATTCATCCAACATTTGTCAAGATGTTGAACTAAAATCCAAGAATGTCCATCTAGGCGTCCTTTTAGAAACAACAGCCTCGTCTGTACCACATTTTGTAAATAAAAGCATTCAATAGCTGCAAATAAAACTCACTCAAAAGCAAAAAAGTATTTGCATTGCTCCCTGACTTTCCATCTAACGAAACCAGCAATGATTTATTCTTGAAGGAAGCATGAATATTTGTAAAGACAACTTTTTCACTGAAAGAGTAAAAACTTTGACCTGCTGGTGTGGCACTTTAAGATTTATCAGAGCATCATGAAACATCTGAACCCACAGTAAAGTAGTGTACCACATACTACAATAGCTCATTTTTGACGACTGGGTGCATTCAAGGAAGTTTGATTACTGTAAAAGGGAGAGCAGCCAGGGAGTCACATTCATCACTGCAAAACCTACTTAATCACCGTTACACGAGTTGACTGCTCTGCTTTGAAAAGTGTAGTGTACCTTTGCTGCAGTTTCTCCAATAACTATACTTTGTGGTAGAGTTTAATGTAATGATACAGTGACAATCCTGAACTCAACACTACACTGTAAAATATTACCATGATTTCACAATATTTAGCTGTAATATTTTACAATAAATTACTGTTTTATCACTTTACAGTCTTTACCTGTAATGTTCACAATATAATACTGTAATTTTGAATTTCACAGTTAAATCAATGCATGCACAGTTAATTACTGTGAATGTACAGGATAAATTATTACGAGGATTTCACAACATGTTACTGTATTATTTCACAGTAAAATACTGTATTCAGACCATCCTCTGTGATAACACAACAAATTATGTGATTTTCTTGCTTTTATCGCTCTTGCTGGCTTTACATACTAATTTCTTTCTTTGGTGCAGGTTTTACTTAAAGGGGACCTATCATGCAAAATGCACTTTTGTACGTCTTTTATACATGAATATGTGTCCCCGGTGTTCCAGGGAACTCACCAAGTGTCAGAAAACACAACCCTCTCTATTTTCCTCCATACCCAAATCTCTAAAAAAGGGGCTGCAACGGATCTGATAAAAACTGATCCAGATTTGAACATTGTCCTGACGTCAGGACGGTGGCGCTACGGCTATTGGGCCAACTCCACCAATCAGGAGGAGACAGCCACGGCCATTGCCGTTTGAAAGCGCTGGAGACGCTGTAGTACATATGCCAGGCCTGTAGATGGTGCTGTTCTCACAGAATCAGCCCTTGCAAAAACAGAGCTAGAAATTGTCAAATTGAGCAAAATGAGGCATGGCTAAAATGCATGATCTGTTTGGTATTTTGAAAAAAAAAAAGTATAAATATGCCTTATATAGGTATGGTCCTACACTATATTATTCAAATATAGCATGATAGGTCCACTTTTTAAATTGAAAGGGGCACCGCTGCATGTGCCTTAAAATAAACGATGCAACATATAAATCTATGTAAATTGAAATTGTTGTCTTGGCTTATTGTTTTCAGGTGCTTCCTGGGCATTAATCCTGAGATGGGCTCGAAAGCCAAAAAGAGGCATGGCAATTTAAACCCCCATTCTTCAGAAAAATGGTTGACTTCGAGTGGATGTCTGTGTAGACATGTGTTACGTGCTCCCCTCCTTGTTTTCTGCCCCTGGCTCCGCCTCTGCCCAGGTGCACCAGAGGCCTGTACTACGAAGCCGGATTTTCCTAACCTGGATATGTTTGAGTTAGCCGGTTGGCCCAATCCAAAACATACGGGCTCTGGCTAAACTGTACTACGACGCTGGTTATCAAGTGGATCGCTCAAGCCAGCCGTGTCCTATCTAGTTAGGTGCGCGTTCACATGAAAGGGGTGGTATTTGGAGCATTCGACCAATCTCAAACATGGACAAGCGTACTGACAGCGCAGCGTCATACTTCCTGAATGAAAAGTGAACTTTAATATTAGTCAAATATGAAGAAGTTAAACTTTAAACATCCATGACTTAAACACTTTATCCAGGATAAAAGCCACATAGCTGCACCTGCAAGGTGAATACAGCTGGTCAAAGAAAAAGCGTTTGAATGCGTACATTAACAGGTTTATGATATCACTGCCCCGTCCAAGACACGAGTGGATCTGACTTTAATTACATTTGACTTGAGTGTTTCATCAACTTAATGTGTTGCTTAAAATAATACTTCTGCATACAATATGTGACACTGCGAGTGTTGCACGGCCAGATACGGCTCAAGAAGCTGACTCAGATAAGGAAATATATGATACATTATGATGTGATATGATATGAATGATAATGGGACACATCGACGTCTGCACTCACAGTGCCGCGGACTGTACTTAATGTTACTCTGATCCGGTTACTTATGTTGTGGCAGATATTTAAGTAAGCTTTCTTAACGCTAATGTTATAATAGTCATATAATAATAGTCCGCTAAAAAGAGAACCAGCGTCGTAGGACCGGAAAGCCAGAGTTTTCCCTGAAGTCAGCCGGCTAAGCGAAAATCCGGCTTCGTAGTACAGGCCTCTGGTCTGCCCCTGGCTCCGCCTCTGCCCAGGTGCACCTGGTCTGCCCCTGGCTCTGCCTCTGCCCAGGTGTTCCAAATGTCACTCAGCCGTGTATATATAAAGACTGAGGCCCCGGCTCCACGGGAACGCATACGGCAAAACGCATCGGAGTAACGCAAACGCAACCGCAAAAAAGCTTCCGCCCACACGCAATATACACCGGATTGTGTCAAGCTCCACGAGACGGCTCCGTTTACATCCAACCGCTGGAAAAGCTGTAGTACATATGCCGAGCCTGTACGTGGAGCTGTAACTTCCTCCACAAAAGCAGCAACTTCCTCCACAAAAGCAGGGAAGAAGAATGGTTGTCATGGCTGCACTTCTGTTTATTCTCTGCGGTGGGGGCCGAGGGATCCGGGCAGAGTTTTTGCTAACGTTTAAATCTTCCGGACAAAATTATAAAAGTGCCGGTCAAAGGTCTTCTTTGTTATTTATTGAGCTTTAAAACAAATGAATAACGACGATATAATGATATATAATAATAAAATACACGGAGGCTGTCTCTTTTTCCTCTCTTCTGACAGCGTCAGTGTCTGTCTCATGCAGCAGCTGATCCAGTAATGATGACTCGACAGTAAAAATAAACATATTTATAACTAGTTTAGGTAGTTTGAGAGGTAATTAAAATAGCTAAGGGTGATGATCTGACTTGAAGTGTGTGCTCCTCCCGCTGTGATGCAGCGGGAGGAGCTGCGTGTCTCCGTCCTGTCAGATTAGACTTCACTCGCGTTTATGTCCATATCGAGATAAAGATAAATAATCTGAATTCAGTGTGCCGGTTACTTTTGCGGGGGTGAGCAGCAGAGGTGGGGAGAGGTGGGGAGAGGCGGGGCTATTGAGTCGTCATTATCACAAACGGATGACCGTATAGGCGACCACACGGCCCCGTTGGACCCCCCAGAGCGCTCCGTTCCCAGATCTATCCACCTTTGGACCCGTTGTCGTTTGCGGGGTCTGTTTCTACGTTTCCGTTGCGGCGTCGTCTAGCTTAAAGGGCTATACGCATGACAAATATGCGGATTCAACCCGTTTTCGTTCCCGTGGAGCCTAGGCCTGAGAAGCTGGAGGAGAAGGATGTCTCGCCTATCCTAACGCCGGGCGACACTCTCCTCAGAATACCTCTTTGCCATTTTGAGCTGTAGGCCATATTTTTGCAGATGTTTTATGTTTAGCCTGGAGGACCTGGTAGTCCAGTTTCCGCGGCTTTATTTTGTTTCCCATAGGGTTTATATTTGATTTCTGGTTAGGGGGGGGAGCTCTGGGTCCTACGGTCCGTGGTGTGGCTGGCTCGGGTTCCCTCCTTCTGTTTGTTCCTTTTGGCCAGTCCTCCAGACCTCTTTTTGTGTGAGCAAACGGCTGATTATCAATAAATGCTCGTTACCAAGTACCGGTTATTGTGTGTATTCTTTCATGTTGCGGGTCTCAGCACGAGCCACTACCACGGAGTAGAGGTTGGGGCCGTTACAACATGTGCAAGACACTGTGAAATACTTTGCACTTCAATGGAGTAATACAAAGTTAAAATGGGCTTTTTCTTTGTTTTTCTTTGTTTTTCTTTGTTGATTGAGCTGATTGAATTGTGTAGTTAAGGTAAAATCCCAGTTAACTAGTCAAATTTACAATATATTATCGTATTATTTACATTTTTATATTTACAGTAAATTACTGGCGACTGTGTTGCATTACTTCTACAGTGAAAGTGTGAAAATACAGGTAATTACTGTAATTGATGTACAGCAAGGTACCATAATACCACAGCTCTGTACTGCTATATCACAATAATTCCATGGGCATGGCAACTGTAAAGTCACAGTGTTTAGTTGTACTTTTATTCTAATTTACTGTGAAATATTTACAGTCAATTACTGTGAAATATTTACAGTAAATTACTGTGAAATCCATGCAACTAGTAGCCAGTAATTTACTGTAATTTTACAGCCAAACATTTTACAGTGTATCTGTCAAAAAACAACTATAAGAGTCAATGTTGGGAGGAGAGTCCTTTGTCTTTTTGATACTCTTCTTTTGTTGTTTGTGTAGACATGGCACTTCATAAATGAGAAGAGAATACAGAATGGGTTTTTATAACGTCAACAACAGCGTTTTCTTTTTATGACAATTTCAGTTTGCAAATTCTATTTTGGCTTTTAGAAATTGTCTTTTTGTATTGCCAAAAAAAATTACAAAAAAAAAATACAATGACTGTGAAGGCTGCTTTGTAAAAAAAAGACTTGTTAATAAAGACTACTACTTAGATAAATAGAATAGAAATATGAAAATCTGAGATGTTTCATAGTTTAAATGTACAATTAGGGTTGCAAAATGAATCAAAATGAATTGTGCAATATTACAATAACGAGAAGGATTTGTTAAAATACCATTTGAAGGATTAAAACAATATCCTGGCCTTCAGATATTATCGCAAAAATGATGCAAAACCAATCAATACCTCCTATAATTATAGCAATCGGATAAAATTATCACATTTATCTTATTTTTCAAAATCTTACAGTAATTATTTGGAAGCTTCTTTAGGTTGGAAAGTTATATTTAGCACGAAAAAAAAAACAATAAAATAAAAAAAAACATGTTTTGCATTGTCCGGCATGGACCCTATAGCAGACAGTTCACCTTGGGGGATGCTACAGTATGGAGAGGAGAAAGTCATTTTACAAATCAATATTCTTGACACCAAAACTACTATATCATTATCAAAAGCCACTTTTAGAAACTTGTTTTTATGATACAAATATATATGAATAACCCAAGCATGGAGTTATCAGTTGCAATGTAAAATATCTCTTTGTGCCAGTCATTTTGACTCGACTGTGGCAGTACCTTAGGCTGCCTCCAGGCCAGGTCTGCTCCACCCAGGCTTCCCCTGAGCTTCTTCTCACCACCTGCTCTCCCAGCTGTGATGGATCAGCTCCAAAAGCCCACTTTAGTGTTCTACCAACCACAAGGAAAAGGAATAGGAAGTCTAGCTCCAGTTGTTTCTGTGCTCATTGAGTGACATGATTGAAAGGTACAGGAAATAAAAGAGGATTTGGCTTATGGGCATACCATAGACACTGCTGTATTTTGACAGGCTGGCAGTGGGTAGCAGATATCAGATCATCTGGAAATGGAGGGACATCCATGAGGTCAATGACAAACCGATTTTTGTCTAATTCCCTGGTGCCTCTGGTTATTGTTTCTCCATGAACCCAGGCTCTTCTCGCATGGGTGCCAGTATAAGCCATACACAGATCTCATAAATAACCAACATGTGTGTTCACATTTGGATCTCACCACAGGTGGGAGTGTGCCTCTGCTGTGAAACACTGACATTTGACTCAAGTTGCCAATTACAAGAAGGAACATGAATATTAAAACACCTCGGGTCACAACCCAGTGCCGGTGACTGGCAGGTCCATTTGGAAAATTCATAAATAGGACAGAGAAAAAGAGCTCGACCAAGATCAATAACTTCTCTCTTATTTATTCGTACACAAAGCTGACTTGTATTTCACTGCCCAAGCCGGGTCCCTCTGATACATTGGCTGCAGAAATCCAATTTTCTTTTGTCTATCAACCTGCAATGTTGGAGTAGGAGCATATATTGACTTTAAATGTACCTGCCATGTGAAAAGCCTCTTGGTTATAACCAATGGTACAATCCTTGTAATATTCTACACTATTGCAAGAAACCCAGAAACAGCTTCTAATACTAGAAATATAAAACTCATTCACTCATTGATACTTGAATGTTTGATGTTAGATGACATTGAGGGCATTCGTTTTCACAGCAGATCATCGGGGGTGAATGGGGGTGAAATCATTTTTACGTCTGCCTCAGATGTGTGCCTACCTGGTAAGCAATTCAACTTTTTTAGCCCCTGGGCCAAAGCCAGCAGGTGGCTGACACATCCATGCACACACCTGCTGGGGAAGAGTGGGATGCTTAATCACAGGCCGAAAAAAGATTATACGGTTAATCACTGCCATTGTTAAATCTAAATCACAGGAAGCACTGGTGTACAAGCTGCCTCCTGCCTGAAGACATCGAGGAGTCACTATGATCTTTGTCAATAGACACAGTTCAGCTACAAGTGACCTTGTTTGCATGCAGGCATGGGCTCAAATACCCAAAAGTCTGGTAGGGAAACCTAGGGTGACTTCATTACAGTTAGATCGTTATTTATTAGTTTGCATACTGATATGGTATATATGATTCTATACGAGCACAGCGGATGTTCCGACCATTGAAATTTGCACCTATATTTTGCGGTGAATTGGGACTACCTACTTTAGCTTTTAAACACATATGGGTTCAGAACATGAGAGCTTAAAAAGTGGTAGTAAAGATACAATAAAATAAGTCAGCTTTATGCCAACTGCAGCACAAGTTGTTACCAAACTTATTCATATCATGTCACAGCTTCAATATCATTTATTTTAATTTGATGGCCCTACTGAGTCGGCCCACCAACAAAATAATACTTATTGGTTTTACAATTTTAGATATTAGTAATTTCTGTCACAATATTATAAATGATGAATACATATAAATAAACAAGTATGTGAATGGTTTTCTCTAATTGTATTCAACATTAAAATGGGCTTCCTGTATAATCAAAAGGTGTCAAAGACTAACACAACAAAGACAGGTAGCAGGCATTTTTCTGAGTAATGCTATCCTGCTGTTATGATTTGTGAATTGCTAAGGGATTGTTGACATAAAATGTAACAAAGACGAAAATTAAAGTGCTAAATCTGAATTTTAAGGGACTATACTTGTGTTAATTTTCTATCATAGGTAAACAGTGCATGAACAGCAGACCTTTTTGACACAGTTTCTCAAAAGAAAATAGGATATTGCATGATTTTTAACTGACTCAACCACAAGGAGTTACAGTTTACACAGCACTGTTGTTGAGTGGCAACTGAGCAAAAACAATAAATGCTTATACTGCATATCAATATTAATATAAAAAGAAAAGACTAGCTGATAATTGCTCAACCGGCAGACCAGTTTCACTACTGAACGTGTTTGAAGGTAGTTGTCTGTTTAACCAATCCAAAAATGTTATTATATGCAGATGAGGTAACGCTATGTGAATAAGGTTCTCATGTTTACTGCTGCCTTCCCAACAAGGTTGATTAGATGTCTAAATATGGACCAAGTTCAAACTAATAGGAACGTTACATCACAGAATACTTTAAAAAAGCTATGACACCTCAAAGATTTTTAAGGATTATAATAACAGGGTATCTTAAACTTTTGACCCTGAATGAGGATTTTCTGACCTGGCTTTGCATTAAATCCTGTGCCCCGAGCAGATAAACAGATTACAGTAAATGGGAACTTAATGAAAGATAACACAGTTGACTTTTGTGGAACAGAACCAGAACAAATATTAACCTCCCTGACTCCCATTTTTTTAAGACATCTCCAGGCGAGTTTTGTGTAATTCAACAACTCACAGAGCATGATTGGAGAACTTTGGGAAACTTTGGTTTGTTCTATGTATGTTTTTCTAAAGTTATTTTTATATTTGTTTGAAAAAAATGCAATAATTAAGTATATTTGATTATTAAAGAGCATAAACATTTTTCTGATACTCTCTCCAACAATCCCACAATTCATTCCCAGTAAACTCAATCGGAAAAGGCAGGATGTGATATGCAATGATGTATTTTTGCCACTAAAACTAAGGTCTCAAAATGAATGTGGAATGGATGTATTACTTTAAATTCACTAAATATCAAATCTTTAAAAACCTCTTCCCTTAGCATCTTGTAAATGTATCTCTACCATGGAATGTATATGGTTCACAAAAGCTACAAGCAAAAAACCTGCCAGACAAAAGAGACTCAAACTCTGTTTGCCGTCAGGTGGCTCAACTGTGGTGTAAAGAAGAACACACTTTTTGTTGAATGATGTTCTATCCAACATGGCACAAACTCTATTATCTACTAGAAAGCTCTACTACACAAAAGGGTCAGAGGTTATAAATGCTGTTTGGGATATGCAGCCATAGATATTGCAGTTATTCTTAATTGATTAATAAAATAAAACCTGTGTATATCCATTGTTCAACATTATCACTTTATAACACATGGAAAACTGACTTGTTGGTATTACAGGTCTCTATTCTACATACAATGAAATGGTTATTCATTTAAGGATCAAAAAGCGACTTTGAGCTGCTTCACATGCTCTTACTAGATTAAATGCGATGCTTCTCTTGGATTATGCAAGCCATTTTAATAGCACCATTTATAGCAAATGACATTTGATGAAAGAATACATTATTTAATTAATTGTTACATTCGAGGACAGAACAAGCAATACCTGTGGAGATGAACTCTATCTCCCAGACACAGGAAAAGCTCAAAGAAAAACTGAAATGTCATCGAGATGTAAAATGGTCATTTGTAATACAACACTTTGCTTTATGATTTCAAAACGGGAGAATGTTGAGAATCCACCATGAACACTCTCAAATGTACTGCTGTGATAACTGGCTTTAGCAGTTAGGTTTGGATTAATTTTTTTCAAAAAAGCCCAATGATTTACAAGCGACACAAAGTGTACCATTGTAGTCCTGTTCAAGTGACAGCTCTTTTCAAAGCTCTGCTCTTGTTTCAGAATGAAGGAGTTGTGCATTTCACAAGGACATGAAGTTGAATGTTTAAATCGGTAGAGCACATTTTCAGGCCGTCACCCTGTCAGAATATACATCAGGGGGGAAATGATTCTTCCGACATATCACAAGTTTATTTGCCTTCACAACGACCTTCATTTACTACACATTTACTAAGTTAATTGAAGAACCTGACACTGAGGAAACTAATTTATAACAAGAATCCTCATAATGACACTATCTACAAACAGAAACACACACAGTTGAAATGCAAGTTTATACATAGCTCTCCGTAATGATTAAAGTTTCATTTAAGTATGGTGACATGGAAATGAAAAACAAGGTGAAAGAAACTGAAAAAATCCCACAATTAATTAATTTCAAGTTGTAAGCTAATATCGGTTTGATGATCGCAGTCCAAACACAAATGTGTATTCATTGTAATGTTTTTCTCATTGGAGCAACTCAAAGAAAATGATTAGATTACACTTAATTTCCCCAAAATCGTATGGGGATGTCTTAAATATTATTGCAAGGGCGAATAAATGACATCATGGCTGCTATAAATTCACACATCAGTACTCTTTAGTCTTACAATTTTGGAATTTGTGCTTCTATTCGTAGAGGAGTCCAAAGAATGGTCGTTCCTTCCTTCACAAAAGTGGATATTTTCTGTTATAGGAGTGCACATTAAAAAAAACCTGCCCAAAAGAAGGCTGATTGATTGCTAAATAAATTAGTATGATAAATGGTAAGAAATAAAAAGAAATGTATAACTGTAGAGCGGTACTTTTTTCTGTCTTCAGAGTAGCTATGTATCAGCAACATCACAGACAAGAGGTCAGTATGAACTGTATGGTCAAAAAATAAGATATGAGATGGGACATTTAATAGAAAGGGCTGCAAAGATAAATAATTACTGCGGTTAAAATATCTAAGTGGGAAGGCCAACTGACCTTATCAGACAAAACAGTGGTGAATGTTGGAATGATCTCCATTAATGAACACAATAACTGAATAGTAAACAGGATCTTAAGCCTTCAGAGTGAAAGCAGAAGCAGGACTATGAATGATATAAAACCCTATAATCCAGAACTGAACGGATAACTGCTTCAACAATCCTTGACTACAACTCACAGGGCAGCTTATTTAGTTTCAGTACAAAAAGACAAAGCTTTCTTTCAAGACTATATAAAAGGTATTTCTTAAACTCTCCAAGTATGCTGGAGTTATTCAGTTGATAGAGAAATCTTTGGACTTAAAACAGGGTGAAGGGATTGAAGCACATATGACAATATTGTCTTGTCAATAAATATTTGTCTGATAAGTGTTCAAAAACAAATATCAATCTAGTGCTGTCTCTGATCAGCTTAGGAACAATTACTAATAAAACGTGATGTGATTGAGAAAATAACCACACAAGGCAGAATATTGTAGCAGATTGACATTAGTTGGTATGTCTGCCATTTGCTTCGGACAAAATCATCATTAGTTGTGCCCCAAAATATATGAGAAAAAAGCACAGCATCTCAGCAACAGAACACACTCGAAGTATATCAACACAGCAATGACACAAACAGATAACAGCTGGTTATTGACACAATAAAAGCCAATAAAACCAGAAAGTAGGGACTGTGTGGTCTATGTGACACGTGTGGTTACATCTCAGCAATGTAACAAACAGCAACAATTCAACATAGCGTTGCGGCAAACATATATAACATTCTCAATTGAGTTAGAGGAAAAAGTAAAGAAACAGAGTCACATCTCAGCAATATAACACAAAGGAAAACATCCAAACAGCAGCACAGCAATAATGCAAACAAGAGCAAAGCCACAACGAAAGTAGCGTGTGGTTGTGTGTGTGCGTGTAAAATTCACATCTTAACAATAATACACATGGCAAGTCAACGCAGCAATGAGGCAAACCTATTTCACATTTCAATAAATAGATAAAAGAAAATAGCAAATTGACAGTATTACCAACCTCGCAATGGAAAACACAGACAAATATCCAAACAGCAATGAGGGAATCAGAAATAACACAAAACCAAGAAATGAGTTTGTGCGGTGTGAGTGTTAAAGTCACATCCAAGCAAAGGACAACATAGCACCAAGTCAACGGAGCATTACAACAACAAGGCAAACATTTCAAATGTCAGTCAAAGCCAAACCAAACAATGTAGCAAGTTAAATACAGTTAAAAGTTCAACACACCCCAGCAAAAGAATCTTCCCTCAATCCAGTGCCGGACAAACCATATGATACTCCATTATTTGCTGCAGCTCACACAAAAAAACTATAGCAAGATCAAAAAGAGCGCATCTGTGATCACGACTCAAATGTACAACAGTAACTGCTATAAAGAAAACTGCTATCAGTCAGTCAGCATTGAAAGATTGGCTTGAGGCACCGAGGTCACTGGAATAAATCGGTTTTGGTCAGGTTTTGTAGAATTGGCAGTTCTGTACATGGCGTCCAACATCCAAACTCAACTGTGGCCAGCAGTCTCAGGCAAAAATTCCAAATGTTGCGTCCTTAAAATGGCAGGTATGAAGAGCTGGTATGGGTTAGGAAAGAAGTGTGACAACACAATGGATAAGGCTTCACACTGTGCTGAATGAGGAGGTTGAATTGACAGTTACTTCCCCATTTTTCACAATCTTTTTATGTGGAGGCACGTTCAGAGTTTTCCTGCTGTTGCAAATAGAATTGACAACTGAAAGATCTTGACAAATCTTAGGAGGCAGGCAATAAGCAGTGTTTCCGCTGTATGCCCTCAACAGCAGCTCGTATACGGGGGGGGGGGGGTTGCCAGGGAGGGTAGAAACTTCAGTAGCATATCGGATCAAATTAGCAGTTTATTATTCAATGCAATGTTAGGCCTATGTCTATATAGTGACATATCTTACTTTGTTTGATCTTATGCTTTAATAGATAAGGTGCATTTTTTTCGTCTCCCCAAATGTCATTAAATATTAATATATATTTTAGAAGTTTGGTGTACGGTTGCTAAGGAAACAATAGTCTGATGATGGTCATGATTAAGCTGAGGTTAGTTGGATGAAAATAAATGAGGGGAGGTGAGTATTTAGTTTTCCCTATGTGTAGGATTATCTTGTACTGGGTTGTATTTTCCCTTTTTAGTGTACTGAGCAATAACAAGGCACAACCCTGGTGCCTAAGTGTCTATGTTATTAGCTGAGTGCTGTGTTTAGCAGCTTTATAATCCACAAGGGGAAACATGTTACTACAGCCTCTCAATTTCTCCAATGTCCACACCACAACCAGACATTCTGTGACAGATTTTTTTTTTTTTTTTAACTGTTTCCGTCTCCCCTTCCCTGCCTTATAGAGGTTTTACTCTGTTCTCCAAGTGACTCTCAGCACAGCATACCAACACCAAGAAAAATAACTGTAGGAAGGAGAGAAGCAGTTGAGACATTATAGAGGTGTTGTTCCCGTGATTTTAAGAGACCATGTTGTTAAGGTGCAGAAAAAAGATGACCCCTTAATTTTCCGGCACTTTTGCTTTCCATTTACTGCAGCTGAGAGTTGCAGAAGCATTCTTGAGTCAGAGGTCAGAAGACTGCTGTTATTTCTTAGAGCTGAGTGTATCTGCTATTTGGACCCAGGGAGCTGAAAATAACAGTGCCAGAGAAACTGTCCAGAAACCTTTGGATTGTGGGGAGAGGGTAGGCATCCATTACTGTGTCGTCTTTCATATTTTTCCAGTTCCAACAGACTCAGCATTTAATCTAAGAAGCCCTTAATACCCTTCAGCATTAGGCACTGGTTGATGAAAATGATTTGTTGTTTCAGCAGGCCAGTGCGACCAACTTGTAACCTTTTATATATTAGTTAACCCTGCAAAATGATGGCCAAAATGATAACTATTTTCACCAAAATTGAGATCATGATTATTAATCACAATTATAAGTACAGTATTGTTAATGCAATTTCACATATAAAGTACAGATCACTGCTTTTATATGCTCTTTGTTCTAAATTTCTGCTCATGTACAAATCTTTGCATCAAAATAAGAATGGCATTTTATCATGGTAGTGTTTTTAATGAGCACATCACACATTTAAATGTCAATAGCCACTGTCACTCCAGCAGAAGCAAATGCAAGATAATGCACTTCATTCTGAGCTCCTGGAAGCAGACAGAGTGGATTCTAGGAAATGCAGTCTCGGAAAACTGTGTCGGTCTTTTGGGGCTTTTATGCCCTTTGATGCCTTTTGATGCATGTTTTATGAGCAAGGTATACAACAACAGTATGGAATCACAACAGCTTTCCCAAATTAACCTATTTAATCAAGGTACAGAAGAATTGGAGGCAACACATCATGCTAAATTCTTTGAGTGAGTACTGTGAACTGAAGGATTTCATCGGCATGGTAGGGGAGTTACAGTTGGAAGTGATAAGAAGACTTGAACTTCTTGGACTGGTTGTATTGAGCCATTACTTCCTCTCCATCTCCGGTGGATAACTTTAGTGGTACACTCCAAAGCTCGCTTGACATTTGAGGTTTCATGTTCCCCAACACTATGACACTGTCAGGTTTCCACAAGTTACTTATATTTTAGCTTTTACTATAAAAAAAAAAGAAAATCAATTGTCATGATAAATCAATAATTCACATGAATAGAAAAGAGAGAAAAACAAATAAATAATAATTGTGCAATTACGTTCAAAATATATGCTCAAAATAAAGTCAAATGCAAAATATATAACACTCAAGTTAAAACAAGCGAAATCAATTTCTTTTGACATTGAGTCGACGATTATTTGATGCGCATACCTTATTAAGCAGGTGGTCCATTGAATGTGCATGTAGTCTCTTACATTCCTTGATATCTTTTAATGTCTCTGTATAATGAATTGTTCACCAGTTGAGATGCACTGATTCCTCTTGAAAGCCTACTTTAATAAAGTTTGTATTTTACTTTTGAGTTTCTCCTTGGTGGTTTATTGGTGCTTCCATAAGTACTTGACAGCTCCCCTCTTCAGATGCATTGACGGCGGCTTCCCCCTTATTATGTCCATCAGAGCCACATTGAACAACAGCTCCGCCCTGTGGTCAGGTGTCAAGGGAAAGTTTTTGGTTTGTGTCCCACCAGCTGGGGGTATTTGGTTAGCATCCCATTCCACTGTAGGGTCATTATGGTCCTGTGAAAACACATCCAAGTGGAAGTTCCAAGTGTGTAAACCTATCCTCAACCTGATGTCCCACAGTCCCCTGGTGCGCCAAGGCCATTACCCAGTATTTAGAATGTTAAAGGTCCCATGTCATGGCCATTTCTACTGATCATCATTACATTGTTGAGGTCTACCAGAATAGATTTACATTGTTCAATGTTCCAAAATCACATTGGTTTCTCATACAGCATCTCTGTATAGTATGTGTATTCACTCTCTGTCCTACACGCCCTGTTAGAGTTCACAGACTTTTTTACATGCAAACGTCATGTCATAATCTTTTTGTTATCCTTAAAAAAGTGCTGGATATCACAGCCCTTACTGTATCTTATCAGTTGGATTGTTTATTATTGTCTAGTTGGTCCTTTTTATTTTACTGTTACTTTGGAATCGTTTTTCATGAGACAGTCAAATTAAATATATGTCCTATGCCATATTCACATTCATTTTTAACACACACGTAAGGGTAAAAGACAAACATCTTTAACAAATGTAATGCAATGAATACGCTTAATTGTCACAGAAGCACACATAACGTCATATCTAATATTTAAACAAATCATTTCCTTGTCCCTAAAGCATTGACTTTATTTGTAGTCCTTAAATGCAGGCATTAAGTTACATCATGTTCACATTCTGCTACCACAATAAGTCGGTTTCTCCAGTGTAATGATAATAAAATGCTTAGTAAGTAATGGTAATAATATGAATAAAAGCAACGTTTGAGTTTGTTCGTTTATTATGATGAACGTTAACCAGTAAGCTTCAATAATTAACTCCAGCTCAACAAACCATATTGCAATATCTACGTTAACGTTATTTCTGGAACCATCTGGAAATGTGAGATTAATATTTTGTCATGTCTAAGAAAGTTATTGTGAAAGTTTATTCTTTATGTTAGTTTTGTCATGTCCTTCTGTCCTGTGCTTTATGTTTATTTTGAATAGTAATTCTCCTTCTCATTCCAGGCCTCCACGCTCCCCGCCCCTATCTGTCTCCTGCGTCTGTGATTGTTTTCCCCGCCCTGATTGTTTCCACCTGTTCCCCTTACCCTGTGTATATATTGTGCTAGTTCCCTCCTGTCCATTGCCAGTTTGTTTCCTCATTCAGGACTATCGTACAAGCTTACTCCACGGACGTAAAACATACCTCTAAGCTCCAGATCATAGTCATTGTTTTTCCTCAAAAGAGTGTTATTGTTTTCCCTGTTTTGTTACTGTGTCAAATCCAGTAAAGTCTTTATTTTGAACCACTACCTGAGTCTGAGTTGAGTCGTGCATTTGAGTTCATGCCTCAGAGTTCACTCCTTGACAGTATGAACTGGCCATTAAAATGAACTCAGCCGACTCAGACCAACTAAAGAACGCCATCCGTTCTCAGGGCCAACGTCTTGAGCAACAAGAGGACCAGATGGCCGCCATACAGCACGGAGTGCAGCACCTAACCAACAGTCAGGCGGAATTACAATCATCGGTGACAACCCAGGTGAATTTGCTGGCAGCTGAGGTTCAGCGTGTGCTCACTCACCTGCAGGCTGCTTCTCCTCCGGTTCCAGCGGCGACCAGATCCGACCCCAACCCGGCTACTGAGTCGCATATACCTTCCATGCGTCTGGCTCCACCCGAAAAGTATTCTGGGAGTTCGGAAGGCTGCCGGCCGTTCATCGTACAGTGTGAGTTACACTATCGACACCAACCGGCTGCTTTTCCCACGGATGACTCCAAAGTGGCTTTCATGATCTCCCATCTCTCCGGTCGAGCAGCAGCGTGGGCTACGGCAGAGTGGTCCCGAGGCTCTCCCATCTGCGGGTCTCTGGACGACTTCATAGACACTATGAGAAAAATCTTCGATCAAACCACTCCGGGCAGAGAAGAAGCTCGGGCTCTGATTAAGCTGCGGCAAAATCAGCGTAGTGTGGCTGACTACGCTATCGAGTTCCGGACTATTACAGCCGACAGCGGCTGGAACTCCGCTGCATTGTTTGACGCATTCGTCAGCGGTCTCTCGGATCCTCTACAAGACCAGCTGGCGTCTCTCGATCTACCCGCTGACTTGGACTACGTCATATCCATGGCAATAAGAATAGACAATCGTTTGGCGGAGAGGAGAAGGAATACATTCAAGGATGCGGTTGGTCCGCCTCTCCAGAGGAGGCGCTCGCCGCCGGATACCACTTCTTCTTGGAGGCCCCGTCACCCCTCACCACCTGCGTTCCGGACATCAGCGCCCCCTGGCTCCGTGGAGGAGCCAATGCAGTTGGGCCGTGCTAAGCTGTCTAAGGCAGAACGTCAGCGTTGATTAAAGGAGGGTCTGTGCTTCTACTGCGGGCAGCGCGGACATCCACAAGCTGCTTGTCCGGAAAAAGAGGCTCATCAATAAAGAGGAGGACGTTGGTGAGCTGAATCTCTTCCTCTGATTTTCCTCCTCGCACCCTGACCCGCATCCAGGTAAAAATCAGAGACAATGGTGCTCTTATTGACTCAGAGGCAGACGAAAGTCTAATGGATTGGGGTTTAGTAAATAGAATGACCATAAAAACTAAACCTCTACCCCAGCCTCTTGAAGCAAGTGCTCTTGATGGGCGGCTGTTGTTCAAAGTGACTCACCAAACAGAGCCTTTAGAAATAAGATGTAATGATAACCATCACGAGACAATGTCATTTCACTTATTCAACTCAGCCCAACATCCTCTCATATTGGGGTTTCCCTGGTTGAAACTTCATAACCCTCACATAGATTGGCACTCTGGGAGGGTGGAGGGGTGGGGACAGACTTGCGTTGATCACTGTTTAAAACAGGTAGCAGAGATTGACAGGAGATGTAACACTGGGAGTGTTAGACAGGATACTATCCCTAAAATACATCTTCCTGATGTACTTTCAGTCCCTTCCTGCTATCACGATCTGAGTGAAGTTTTTAGTAAGTCCAAGGCTCTGGCTCTTCCTCCTCACCGCCCCTATGACTGTGCTATTGACTTGATTGCTGGGTCTCCCATTCCTAAGGGTCGACTTTATGCAATTTCAGGACCTGAGAAAGAGGCCATGAAGGATTACATTGATGCCTCCCTCAAAACAAGGCTTATTCGCCCTTCCTCATCCCCAGCAGGTGCAGGTTTTTTTTTTTTGGCAAAAAGGATGGGTCTCTTAGGCCTTGTATTGACTACTCACCTCTCAATGACATTACGGTTAAAAACCGGTACCCCCTTCCTCTCATCTCGTCCGCTTTCGAGCAGCTTCAGGATGCCAAGGTTTTCACCAAGTTAGACCTGCGTAACGCTTACCATTTGGTCAGGATCAGGGAGGGCAATGAATGGAAGACGGGTTTTAACACTCCTTCAGGCCACTATGAATACCTCGTCATGCCGTTTGGACTGTCAAACGCTCCTGCAGTTTTCCAGGCTATGATCAACGATGTGTTGAGGGAGTTTCTGAACCGGTTTGTTTTTGTCTATCTTGATGACATTCTGATGTACTCCCCTGACCTTGACACCCACAAACAACATGTCCACCAGGTTCTACAGAAACTGCTCCAAAATATGTTGTTTGTCAAAGCCGAAAAGTGCGAATTTCATGCCAAGACAGTCACTTTTTTGGGTTTCATCATTTCCCCAGGTCAGGTTAGGATGGACCCAGCGAAGGTTAGCGTAGTAGCCTGTTGGCCTACCCCTGACTCTCGTAAGAAAGTGCAACAGTTTTTAGGCTTTGCTAATTTTTACAGGCGTTTTGGTGGAGCTTCAGTGTTATTGCAGCCCCTCTTCATGTCCTCACGTCCCCCCAGGTGCCTTTTGTGTGGTCTCCTCGGGCTGAGGAGGCTTTTTATCGGCTTAAAAAGATGTTCACCTCTGCTCCCATACTTACTCTGCCGGATCCCACTCGCCAGTTTGTGGTGGAAGTGGATGCCTCCAACGAGGGGGTGGGAGCGGTACTCTCCCAGCGCCAACAGAAGGACAATAAGCTTCACCCCTGCGCTTTCCTGTCCAGGAAGCTCTCCCCGGCGGAAAGAAATTACGACGTGGGAAACCGTGAGTTGCTGGCCGTGAAGCTAGCGTTGGAAGAGTGGAGGCATTGGTTGGAGGGAGCCGAGCATCCTTTTGTGCTCTGGACCGATCACAAAAACCTTGAGTATATAAAAAAAGCCAAAAGACTGAACTCCCGCCAGGCCAGGTGGACTTTGTTTTTTAACCGGTTTGACTTTGTTCTCTCTTACAGGCCGGGGTCTCAGAATGTCAAGCCTGACGCTCTGTCCCGTCTGTTTGACCCTGTGCCTTCAGTCAAGGAGCCGGAACCCATCATTCCATTAAACCGTGTGGTAGGAGCGCTGACTTGGCAAGTAGAGAAGGAGGTGATACGAGCCAACGGTGGAGCTCCTGCACCCAGGGGTTGCCCGCCTAGCCGGCTATTCGTTCAGGAAGCCGAGCGACCACAGGTGATCCACTGGGCTCACACGTCGCGACTCACCTGTCACCCCGGACTCAAGAGAACCATGTTCATTGTTAAACAACGTTTCTGGTGGACATCCATGGAGAAGGAGGTGAAGGACTATGTGAAGGCGTGCCCTGTCTGCGCTCACAATAAGACCTCTTCCAGGGCGCGGATGGGATTCTTACAACCACTTCCTATTCCCAACAGACCCTGGTCAGAGATTTCCATGGACTTCGTCACGGGCCTGCCCCTCTCTAGAGGTAACACCACAGTTCTCACGGTAGTGGACTGTTTTTCCAAGATGACACATTTCATTGCTCTGCCCAAATTGCCCTCAGCTAAGGAAATGGCTGAGGTCATGATGCATAATGTGTTTCGTCTGCATGGTTTCCCAAAGGATATTGTCTCCAATCGGGGGCCCCAGTTTGTGTCTCGTTTCTGGCATGAGTTCTGCAGACTCATCGGTGCCCCGGTCAGTCTCTCGTCTGGATACCACCCGGAGTCAAACGGCCAGACAGAGCGCCTGAATCAGGAACTGGAGACTTGCTTGCGCTGCCTGGTGTCCCAGAATCCATCCTCCTGGAGCGAGCACCTCACGTGGGTGGAGTATGCGCACAACATCCTTCCCACGTCTGCCACGGGCCTGTCCCCGTTTCATTGTGTTTATGGGTACCAGCCGCCACTGTTCTCAGCCACGGAGAAAGAGGTCACGGTTCCGTCTGCCCACGCTCTGGTCAGGCGTTGTCATCGCGTGTGGGCTGCGGCTAGAAAAATCCTCTGCAGAAATTCACAGCAGGTAAAACGAGCAGCAGACCAAAGATGCGGACCAGCTCCTGTATACCAGCCAGGCCAAAAAATCTGGCTTTCTACGCGGGACCTTCCCCTCCACTTACTCTCCCGCAAGTTGGCTCCCCGGTTTGTGGGTCCTTTTCCCATCACCAAGGTCATCAACCCGGTTTCAGTGAGACTACGGCTTCCCAGGTCCATGAAGGTACATCCCACCTTCCATGTGGGGAAATTGAAACCACTGAAGGAGAGCGCCATGGTTCCCACCACCAAACCCCCCCGCCTCCCAGGATGATCGATGGAGGTCCGGTCTATACAGTCAAAACACTCTTGGCTACAAGGAAACGGGGTAGAGGGCGACAGCTCCTTGTTGACTGGAAGGGTTACGGCCCTGAGGAGCGGTCATGGATTCCTTCCCGCTTCATTATTGATAAGAGCCTCATTGAGGATTTTGACCGCCTCAACTCGGAGGAGCCTGGGCCGTCAGGAGCCGTCCCTAGAAGGGGGGGTACTGTCATGTCTAAGAAATGTATTGTGAAAGTTTATTCTTTATGTTAGTTTTGTCATGTCCTTCTGTCCTGTGCTTTATGTTTATTTTGAATAGTAATTCTCCTTCTCATTCCAGGCCTCCACGCTCCCCGCCCCTATCTGTCTCCTGCGTCTGTGATTGTTTTCCCCGCCCTGATTGTTTCCACCTGTTCCCCTTACCCTGTGTATATATTGTGCTAGTTACCTCCTGTCCATTGCCAGTTCGTTTCCTCATTCAGGACTATCGTACAAGCTTACTCCACGGACGTAAAACATACCTCTAAGCTCCAGATCATAGTCATTGTTTTTCCTCAAAAGAGTATTATTGTTTTCCCTGTTTTGTTACTGTGTCAAATCCAGTAAAGTCTTTATTTTGAACCACTACCTGAGTCTGAGTTGAGTCGTGCATTTGAGTTCATGCCTCAGAGTTCACTCCTTGACATATTTTTAAGATACACAGATTTTATAGTGAGGTTAATCTCATATACAGTACGCTGTTCTTCAACACTACTGTGATGTTAGCTGTCTGCATCGTCGAGCATAGCGAATTTAAATTAACAATAACATGCATACAGTTACCTAGCAAACTAACTAACTAATGTACGAGGATGACCTTAGTCAGAGCCGGCCCGACCCATTAAGCGACATAAGCGGCCGCTTAGGGCCCCGCAGCCACTAAGGGCCCCCTAGCAAAACATTTAAAAAAAAAAAATCTCAGTACACCGTCGCCGTGATAAGTATGTTTAATTAATTTTGTTAATATGCCTAGATTGCCTACTCTCAAAGTCATGTATTGGGTCAATCATATAATACATTAACCGCGCTTTACCTGAACCTCATCATGAGAGGACGGCAGGATTGTAATTTCCCGTGTTCAGTGAATGCAACAGAGGCAAGGCACCAGACCAACCAGAGAGTTGAATGGAAATAAACATCTGTCTTATTGGCTGACAGCGTAACAGGTACCTATCTGGGGAGCTGTGACGATGTTTAAAATAAACTGTCAGTCGGACTCAGAGTTTTTGAAGATGGACATAAGAACATTTGTTCTTAAAAAAGATGACAATTCTCAAGTGGTGGCTCACACAACCCCAGAGCCACCACTTGAGCCAGGTAAACAAGGTATATAAATGTCAGTAAACTTCCAAGTTATGCGAACATGTAAGCAAAGCATAAATTACAGCTACGTTGACGTTACTTTGAATCGCGGGGGTAAGCTAAACCGTTAGCAAGTAGCTATAGCTAGCCAGATATATTAAATAAACACTTTGTCATACAATCTAAATGTTATGTTTTTTAGCGTTACCTGGTGATTTCAAAGAAAGCTCTCTGGAAAATGTTGACTTACTGTTCGACATGAAGCTAGAAGCTACTTTACAGTACACAGTTGATCCTGAGTCCTGTCAGTTAAAGTGTTTCATAGTTAGCTTAGCTAAGCATCAACCTAGCACTGAAAGATATGGATGTTATGTGAAAGTATTTCTGAGAAAAAGTCAGCTGAAATGGTGGCATAGTTGCCACTGCTTTACGTGTCAACAGCATGTTTGAACGTATTTGCAGCAGTAAATGTGGTTGTTTGGCCACTGACATTGCCATAACAACACCTGAATTTAAATGTGCAACCTCTTTTTGTGACAGATTTTTGCATGAAATTATAATTCTTCTGAATGATATTCCTATTGACAGCTAGTTTCTATGTGAACATTATGAGATGGACAGCCAGAGAGAATAAATGAAAAACAGTTATGAAATACTATATGACAGTAAAACAAGAATACAGTTTAAAAGGAGAGTGATTTGTAAAATATCCATAAAGAAAAATCTGTTTACAGTTCTGTTTCATATGAGTGTTGAGAGATTTATCCATAGATCTATTAATGTTGCTCTCAAAGTGCACCAGATTGATGCTTTTAACTTCAATATTTAAAAAAAAATCTTCCCGGGGGAGCAAGCCCCCGGACCACCCTAGAGGAGGTGAGGTCCACGGTGTTTACATGCTTATTTATACAATATGTGTGCTTATGCTAACATCATAAGACAAAAGGTGGTTCCGTGTTGTGTGTAGTGAGAACGCGCTAGAGTGAGGGGGGCCCCCAAGCCAAAGCTCGCTTAGGGCCCCCAAAAGTCTAGGGCCGGCCCTGACCTTAGTTTACCAACCTCACACAGAAGCCTTTTGTTCTACAGTATAATCCTTCTTAATGTTTTACACTTCTCTATTATGTTTTAACTTGGATGCTACGGATAGCATCGTTAGCACAAATGTAGCTTCCTCTCACTCAAATGCTTACTCAAGTCTAAACATTCATTCACATTAGCTGAATAAAAACAACAGTAAGACATAAAAAGTGCTTGAATTTCACTTACCGAAGAAACTGCATTCATGGACGGTCTGTTTTAACCGCAGAGCCATAAGATAAGTCCGATATTTAAATGAACAATACTCCACCAGGCACCAACACAACAAACACGTCCGAGTTCAAGTTGTGTTCCCCGGATCAGCCGAGCAGCTGAGCCCCGGTAGCATCCTGGAGCTAACAGAGCTAACAGAGCTAACAGAGCTAACGGAATTAGTAGAGAGAAAGAAAGCTAGAAGCAGCAGTCACCGCAGAGTCCTGTCACTCAAGGTGACCACGCCCTAATTTATGCAAAAGCTTTAAGACCTAATAAAACTAAAAAGGGTGCGTTATAAAAAAAATGCACTCCCCATTCCATTGAAATCTAAATATATCAAGAATATGTTTTTTTTAAACCAGGCTAGAAACAGGTTTATTTCTGCTGTAAAGTTGGGCATTTTAACATGGGGGTCTATGGAAATTGCTCCTTTCTGCATCCATCCCCTATCGGCCAATAGATGAACTGCATTTTGAGGCACTTCCTTATGGGCTTCTCTGCCCCAGAGTTTGCTGCTAGGCACTCACCGAACCGCAGTCCATCAGTCAGTCAGGTGGGGGGGTTGGTGTTAGCTCCGCCTGGGTCGGGACCTCCAAACATCCGACAGAAGACAGCTGCATCTCCAAGGTATTCTCCAGTGAAGGTGCATTTCTGCCTCCACGAATTGATGCACACCTCATGCTTACTAGCGTGCAAGTGCAGGTGATTCTGGCGTTCTCCGTGTTGGGGAATAATTTGCCCTGCATGTCCTCCTTCGCCCTCTGACGCAGCTGACCAACCTTGAGCAGTCGTTATCTCCCATAAGGAGGGGCTGCCCTAGCATATTGTTGATGTTGCCAGTTTATGACCGGGCAACTCTCTGTCAGAGATAGTTATTGTTGTGGGTCACCTGGAACACATCCTTCTCGGGGCGTAGATGACCCCGAGCCTTAAGCGACAACAAATGTGATTCAGTGTCCTCAGCTGTTTAGTCTATCTATTGAAAAATGTTGATTATTACACTCTGAACTAGTTAAAACCTGGAGCTACAGGAGGGTTCTTCAGAATTTATTGTGGCATCTCAACCGTGTGGTCAACTCGTGGCCCGTGACATGTCTTGTGAATTCTCTGGCCGAAGCTCCAAATAAACTGTCAGTGTTTGCCATCAAAGCTCCAGCTCTCCTCGTGTCTCTCTGAGTCCTGACTCCAATTGCTTCAGACGTTTCCCCCACACTCTGCAGTCACTTCCGGTTCTGAGTCATTTACAGCGGGAAGCATGAGAACGTTTTGATGATGATTGGATGGGTGTGAACGTGCAGGGGAAATATGAATGGAAGTTGACATCCGGGAATTTTAGGGCCTATCAACAAAGTGTCATCCATGTTGTTTTTTGTGTGTGTGATGTTGTTGTATTATAAATGGTTAAAATAACCTCCATCCATCCATCTTATCACGCTTATCCGTGGTCGGGTCGCGGAGGTAGCAGTTGCAGCAGAGAGCCCCAAACGTTCCTTTCCCTGGCCACATCAACCAGCTCTGACTGGGGGATCCCAAGGCGCTCCCAGGCCAGCGAAGAGATAATAAAAGATAATCGCTCCACCTGGTCCTAGGTCTACCCCTTGGTCTCTTCCCAGCTGGACGTGCCTGGAACACCTCCCTAGGGAGGCGCCCAGGTGGCATCCTTACTAGGTGCCTCGAACCACCTCAACTGGCTCCTTTTGACGCGAAAGAGGAGCGGTTCAACTCCGAGTCGCTCCCGGATGACTGAACTTCTCACCTTATCCCTAAGGGAGACGCCAGCCACCCTGCGGAGAAAACCCATCTCGGCCGCTTGTATCCGCAATCTCGTTCTTTCGGTCATGACCCATCCTTCATGACCATAGGTGAGGGTAGGAACGAAGATGGCCCGGTAGACAGAGAGCTTTGCCTTCCGGCTCAGCTCTCTTTTCGTCACAACGGTGCAGTAAAGCGACTACAGTACCGCTCCCGCTGCTCCAATTCTCCGGCCCATCTCACGCTCCATTGTTCCCTCACTCAAGAACAAGACCCCGAGATACTTGAACTCCTTCACTTGGGGTAAGGACTCATTCCCTACTTGGAGTGGATAGTCCATCGGTTTCCTGCTGAGAACCATGGCCTCAGATTTGGAGGTGCTGATCCTCATCCCAGCCGCTTCACACTCGGTTTCGAACCGATCCAGTGAGTGCTGAAGGTCGCAGACCGATGAAGCCATTAGAACCACATCATCTGCAAAAAGCAGTGGTGCAATCCTTAGTCCACCGAACTGCAGACCCCCTCCCCCACGACTACGCCTCGAAATCCTATCCATGTGTATTACAAACAGGATTGGTGACAAAACGCAGCCCTGGCGGAGGCCAACCCTCACCGGATATGGGTCCGACTTACTGCCGAGGACCCGGACACAGCTCTCACTTTGGGAGTACAGAGATTGGATGGCCCTGAGTAGAGACCCCCTCACCCCATACTCCTGCAGCAACTCCCACAGTAACTCCCTGGGAACCCGGTCATACGCCTTCTCCAAGTCTACAAAACACATGTTGAGCGGATAAATGTACTCCCAGGCCCCCTCCAGGATCCTTGCGAGAGTAAAAAGCTGATCCGTCGTTCCACGACCAGGACGGAACCTGCATTGTTCCTCCTCAATCTGAGGTTCGACAAACGGCCTGACCCTCCTTTCGAGTGCCTTAGAGTAAACTTTCCCGGGGAGGCTGAGCAGTGTGATACCTCTGTAATTGGCACACACCCTCTGATCCCCCTTTTTGAAAAGGGGAACCACCACCCCGGTCTGCCACTCCTTCGGTACTGTTTCCGACTTCCACGTAACGTTGATGAGACGTGTCAACCATGACAGTCCCTCAACACCGAGAGCCTTCAGCATTTCTGGGCGGAACTCTTCCACCCCGGGGCTTTGCCACTGTGGAGTTGTTTGACAACCTCAGTGACCTCCCCTGGGGAGATTGGTGTCTACCATAGAGGGCGGAGTTTTCGGGTTCAGGAGTTCCTCAAAGTGTTCCTTCCAACGCCCTAACACTCCATCAGTTGAGGTCAACAACGTCCCATCCTTACTGTACACAGCTTGGATGGTTCGCTGCTTCCCCCTCCTGAGGTGTCGGACAGTTTTCCAGAACAACTTTGGTGCCGCCTGAAAGTCTTTTTCCATGTCTTCTCCGAACTTCTCCCACACCCGCTGCTTTGCCTCGGCCACGGCTGAGGCTGCTGCCCTTCGGGCCTGTCGGTACCTTGCAACTGCCTCGGGAGTCCCCCGGGATAACAAATCCCTGAAGGCCTCCTTCTTCAGTCGGACGGCTTCCCTGACCACCGGTGTCCACCAGGAGGTTCAAGGGTTACCGCCCCTTGAGGCACCTAAGACCTTGAGACCACAGCTCCCCGCCGCGGTTTCGGCAATAGAGGCTTTGAACACCGCCTGCTCTGGTTCAATGTCCCCAACCTCCACAGGAATGCCCGAAAAGCCCCGCCGGAGGTGTGAGTTGAAGACCTCCTGAACTTGGGCCTCCTCCAGACGTTCCCAGTTCACCCGAACTACACGTTTGGGCTTACCAGGTCTGTCCAGAGGCTTCCCCCGCCACTCAACCCAACTCACCACCAGATGGTAATCAGTTGACAACTCCGCCCCTCTTTTTACCCGAGTGTCCAAAACATACGGCCTCAGGTCCGATGATACGATAACGAAATCGATCATGGACCTTCTGCCTAGGGTGCTCTGGTACCACGTACACTGATGAGCATCCTTATGTTCGAACATGGTGTTTGTTATGGCCAATCCATGACTAGCACATAAGTCCAGTAACAAACCACCACTCCGGTTCAGATAAGGGGGGCCGTTCCTCCCAATAATGCCCCTCCAAGTGTCTCCATCATTGCCCACATGTGCGTTGAAGTCTCCCAGCAAGATTAAAGAGTCCCCTTCAGGAGCCCCATACAGGATTCTTTCCAGGGTCTCCAAGAAGGCCGTATACTCTGAACTGCTGTTTGGTGCATAAGCACACACAACAGTCAGAGTTTTCCCCCCCATAACCCGCAGGCGTAGGGAGGCGACCCTCTCGTCCACTGGGGTAAACTCCAACAAAGAAGCACCCAACCGGGGGCTTGTGAGTATCCCCACACCCGGTTAAAATAACCTATATAAGTTAACACATTGTTAAACTTATTTAACTTTCTATTTGCAATTTTTTATCACATGCCAGCCTAATCATTTATTATTGCTTTGTACTTTAGCTTTATTTTTATTGTTTCAGTGTTATCTTTAACACATATTTAATTTGTAAGTATAAACCTGATATCATTCACTTGATATGTTTTCAAATGTGTTGACTTCAATAAAATGTAATTTGATGGAAAAACGGTTTCCATGTTTTATACCAGAGGCAAAAAAGAGAAGCTGTGTCTAATTACCATCCACTTTGAGTCATTATTTGTGGTCAGTAAAATATCTAATTAATTCCATTTTAATTGTGAAATATAAGCGCAAGGCAGAAGTTATACTGTTTTGGATTCCAACAGTTCTCAGTCAGTTCAGATATATTTTCCCTCTACCCAGTACTGTGGGTTCATGAAGATATTTTAATATTACGAGGTTAGATTCCTCCATCGCATTACAATAAAGATGTGTTTGCTCCTCCAGCATTTGCTGCCTTTTTGTTGTTTCTAATTCGTTTTTTGTTTCAAGTTATCTAATATGTAGGTTACTTAAGGACATGTTTACACTATTTGGGGGAAATTCTTAATGTTATTGATAAAACAATAAAGGTAAACATTTCTCCAAGGTCTGCCTTTGTTTGTTTGTTTCCTCAGTATTGAAACAATTGATTTCCTCTATGCTTCCTAAGGCTGTACTGTAACAACCTGTATTGTCTCAAAAAAGAAATGCATTGGATTCATAAACAAAATAAGGGTATAAAATGCTCCTTAGTTTTCTTTTAACTTATTTGTAAATCGCACATCATTTCGTATTACATTAGAATAACCCTTTTGAGAGATCGTTGTGCCTATTTCTCTTCAAGATCAGCTGCTATTTCTGCGATATACCTCTTCAAAAGTTATTTTTGAGAATTATGCGTAGGTTTGGCCTAAATCTGGCCTACAAACGTTTTACGGTAACACTTCTACTGTCATGTCAGATTGAATTGGATTTTCAGATCCACGGCCCACTTTGTACATCATCACCTATTTGTGCATGCCAAAAGTATTTGGAAGCTTGACAACATGAACACCACTACTGAGATAAGACTTGTATGGAGTTTTTTTTATGGAGTTTATTTGCTGCAGGTCACCAGGGTTTATTTTAGAACCCAATACACAATAACTCTATTCTTCTGTGGTAGAAAATAGACTCCCATTGCGTGTTTAAGGCAAGTTAAACGTGAATCACTGTATTCATTTCAGTTGCGTTAAAGACTATTGTTACATTTTAGTGCTATAGTTGTTTGTGGTTGTGCTATTTTAAAATTATTTATCGGCTTGTTAAGTCTATAGCAATGAATTTGATTCCAAAAGATCATCATATGGTTGTAGAGTTGTAACAAATAAGAACCACGCATCCAAAAAGTCAGATTTTCATAAAAAGAAATAGCGGCTTTTTAATATTTAATTTAGCTTAAAAAGGAGATTTTTATTACCCAATGCATTATCCTCAAGTTTATCAAAAATAGAAACAGTCATTATCATCTAATTTGTATATTCATAGTTTTCTCTTGAGAGGAAAGCGATGAAAAAGTAAGTTATCAGATAAATGCATTTGAGTAAAATGAAGTAAAATATTTGCATCGATAATTTCATTAAATGGAATGACTCAAGTGAACTACAGGTTCAAAAAAGACTTCTAACAAAAAAAACCTGCTAAAATGTAGGACAATAAACTCAGATATTGATTCTTTTAAAGGGCCCATGTCATGCTTTTCCGGTTATTACCCGTCCCCTTGTGTGTTATGAAGGTTTTTCTGCATGTAAACGGTCTGCAGAGTCACAAACCCTCAAAGTGCACCCTGTAGCGAGTAAAACTCTAACACAGAAAATACCTGTCTATGCTGCCCCAGAACGCCTCGTTGGAGATTTCTCTTTTTCCATTGTTTACTTCCTGGGTTCTGTGACGTGTGAACACCCAAATCAACAACAAATGACCGGATTGGCCCAAATGGACCAATCCGCGGAGCACCTCACACACCAGGATCCCTTGGCTAACTAACAGGGAGTCCCATTGACTTGCATAGAGCTCCCTGAACGCTGGTAATAGACGAGTTGGGATCGCGGAGAAATGCTCTCCGCAGACCCATTCTCACAGCGTTATAAACCTTTTTCTTTCTCAATATCAAGCCACACTTATTGTTTTTACTTCGGCTGTGAGTGTTTGTGTGTGCTCAGTCAGGATGAGTTTCGCTTGTTCTCGCTGTATCACCGACCCGGAAACCTGTCCGCTCCTCGCAGCAACGAGCCTCGCAACGTCCCGACCAATCAGAGCACACTGGGCTCACAGGGAGGGGGGGGCAGGAGCTCCAACAAGCCGTTTAGGACAGAGAGTGAATACCTGGGGAGTACACATACTATACAGAGATGCTGTATGAGAAACCAATGTGAGTTTGGAAAATTGCACAATTTAAATATATTCTAGTAGACCTCAACAATGGAAATATGATCAGTAGAAATGGCCATGACATGGCCCCTTTAAGACATACATTTGAATAAGTAATTTGGGGTCTCGACTCTTCCTAAGACTCACAGCAGCTCTCTGTCTGCAGGACACAGAAGTCATGTATCAATGCCGTGTCATCCATCGGTCACGCACAGTCATGACCGTATGTACCCCCCCTGCTGTGCAGTTACCCTCCACCCCAGTCTCATCTTTTATCAGCACTTACACATTAGTAGTATGTAATTTTGTGTCGGATAAGTGGGGGTATGTAGTGCAAGTTGTTTTTATAATTGCTTTTTTCCCAGCATTCTGGGATCAGAGCCACGTGCTTTATCATGATGAGAGTGCCCTGACTGGAAGGATCAAATTTGGCATTGCACCCATTTAGTACTTTGTTTTTATCGCGACCTCCCGTAAACCTGCTTTACATTTCAATCAATAAGGACATATGCATAATAAAACATTCTATATTAAAGTACATCTTTCCCTTTTTTTTTTGTGACTCGGAAAGAGCAGTTGGCATCTATGAATACACAAGTTTGGGTTCAGTGTTGGTAATATTAACGAACAATGTGTGTAATTAGACACACAAGGACACACTCATTAATGATGGAGCATCCATTTCACGCTGATGAACAATGCAAATGTAATCAAGCATGTTAATGCTCAATAATAAATGTCATTTGGCTACGTTGCTTTGAGAACTGCGAGGGCGAATGTGTTACTTAATTATCTCATTAAATGGCAGGTGCTATAGCTAACATGAGATAAATATTTTTAGTTAAAGGTAGCTGATTTCCTCATCGTGTTTAAAGCGTTCTAAGCAACAGCATCAAGTCTCTGTAGCAGGTGTCTCACCATATGCTGCATTAATTACACAAAAATCTTTAACGGCTCTTAACATCCCTCGTTACTGAGCTGTATGGCAATATGCCCTCCGTCCCTTCTCGTCGGCCCTGAGGTTATCTATAGCGCACATTACAGTCAAAATAGCCGAGGAGACACATAACTGTATGGTATGAGGAAGAGAAGTGAAATGTCATGTTCAGGAAGGCCCAGGGTGGGTGGGAGATAGAGCAAATCCAATTGTTTTCAAATTATTCCCATGTATAAAAAGAATCCGAGGCAGGCCCAGAACAACAAAATAGTCAGATGGGATTATTTTCTCTGCCGCTGTGTAGTGTAGGATCAGCCAGGACTTTAACATTACCTCCATTCCAAGTCCGAGAAGAGGCATGATTTCTGGCCGTGCAATTATTGTCAAACTCCCTCAGAGAAACATGTTGTGTGTTGTAGGAAGTGTGTGAAAGAGCGGGTACATGCTGAGTTCATAAAGAGCTTCTGTTAGGAGGACTTTCAGCACCATGAACAGCAGTGGGGGGGCAACCGAATCAGACATGAGTGAGCCCTGAGCACACCACACGGGCTTCCAATCAGTAATCATGTCGTACTTATACTAAAAGCCTGGGTGGTCACTTTTACATTAGAACAGGAGGCGGGCAGGCAGGAAGTGTGCTGAAGTGCCCGCTGCGCTAATGCCCCGAGCGAGGCACTTCTGCCTTCAGACCTGATTGCTGACCAGACCAGCAACAATCAAGAAAAACGTAGGATAAAGTCTTATTGGGTTAGCAATCATATACACATTTGAACTTTATACCTAGTTCAAGCAACTGCATCTCCTTCACCTTGGTGGTAGATGGCTAACACACAGGGAAAAATGTTTTTAATAATAATAATACACATAAAACATGTACGCAGAATAAAGTAATATGATACCAAAAACGACACAAATGAATAGATCAGTTAAAGGCTTATTAAGTTAGATTTTCTGTACTGTACACTTTAACGAAAAGTTGTCCAGGAATGGTGTCATATTTTTAAGTAAAACATAAGTAAAACATTGAAATGATTGTTGAAAAAACATAACATGTATAACATTAGTCAAAGTATTACATTTTCAAAGTAAAACATTGTAAAACAAACAAGTAAACACATCTTCTGCATTATTCCCCCTTACACTGCTCATTGTTTAACATGGCCCAGGCATTGAGTTCAGCTCTGAGGCACAGCTCAAAAACAAAGCTACTATATTAGTGAGATATCAATCATCATTCGCAATAACAGTTATAATTAAATGATTCAAACTAGGGTATGGAGTCGGAAAACTGTGGGCAATCATCAGGCTGGGATGATGTGACAAAAAGATGATTGCATGAAATAAAAAGTTATGTATTGACCCATAAAGAACTAAAGCTCAGGACATTCTGACTTCTGGTACTTTGACTTTATCTGGTACATTTTAATCTCTTACTAGTCCCCCAACTTTATGCAAGTGCAACACTAAATCACTGAGGTGCCCATTTAACATTTCGATTTTATGTGTTCGGCTGCGATTTTCCGTTTTGGAAAAGCCCCTAAAATTAGCATTTGGATCATGCAGCATAAAAACCTATCCATTAAATCCTTGTTATCCCCTAATGAAAATGTCCATGTAATCTATCTAGTGTAGTTTGATCAAACATCTTCAATTAAACAAAGAATATCAAATCGAACTGCAACATATAATGTTACCAGTGTGAATACGGACGTGTCACGGCAAAGGGACAGCCCATAAAACTACATGAGTCCCTTCTAATAGTCTTTTTATCTCTTTTAATATGGGATGCCCGCTGTTTTAGGAACCGGGAACTTGTCTGCACACATTGGATCATTTTCTGTCTAAAGGGTGGATGAACCTCTGCTGACCCGAGCTCTGAGGACCGACTGAGGCGCCGTGTTCTGGTGATGCTTGGCCCTCTGCCCGGAGCCAGGACATGGAGTCTCTGTGGGATCAGGGCACACAAACCGGGCTGACCCCAAGGTGCACAGAGTACTATCACAGTCTACAGTGCCAAAGGTTCAAACACTGACTTTCATCTTAATTTAGTATAGCAATGTGCAAGATCAATGTGCTGTAAGAGTAGGAGGTGCCGGACAGCAAGAGATGTGGATGGGGGGTCAAAGAAGGGTCTGGAGCTTGAAGGAAATGGCAGCTTGTCCACAGGGAGGAAGGGAAAGCTGAACACAGATGGGAAAGGACAGCTGATGACAACAACAGTCAGCAATGTTAAAATAATTCACATTAGACTATAGCCCGCAACATCCACAAGGCATGCTTTGCTTTGTCCTAGCGTGCTGATTCCCATCTCTGGTTCAATGATATGAACTCATTTCCCACTGACTGTCACGCAATGCTCCTAATATAACATTAAATATAAACAGACATTTAAACCCTATCATAGTCGACAGTACTTCAGCAAGCCCCCAGAAACACTTGATTTTCTTGAGTTGGATTATTTTCCCGCCATCTGCCCTTTTCTATGCAGGAACTGGCTTACAGGCAGTTATTGTTATGAATTCAGCTTTTTTCCCCACTATTCTCCATTCGCTTTGGGACAAATATAATGGAAATTAATTCAGGCATTTCTTAGCTGCTAAGTAACAGGAAATGTTCAGGAGTTGCCGGCAGTGCTGATTTTTGATTGCGGTTATATTGACTTGGATAACTAACTAACACAACTGCATACTTCATTTCAAACTTAGCATAGCATACACATTACATAGCAGATCCTGTCTTCGTCATAAATCAAGGCTCTCAGAAGTTTATGAGAAAGCCCAAGGTTAGAGTATGTTATGTTCTACCTAGGTGCGAGTACTTCCATGTTCTTCACTTCACAAAAAGGCTATTAACCAAGCCATTAAATCTTTATTGTGAAATGTCCACATGTCATTTAAAGATTTGTTCATGTTGAACAGGAAACATATTATGTCCTTGAAATAAGGTCAATAAAGGCTACAGCAAGAAGTTGTCTCTTTACAGCAGACATGAAAATATATTAGAATGTATTTGGAGTCATGTCTGCGGCCATCTAATGAATGTCCAATAAAAACAAATAAAAAAACGTATAGACTAAACCAAAATAGTTTACGGCCGTAAAATCTAAACAATGTGCTAAAAGACGCTAAAATACTCAACTGCGATTAGCTTAGAGCTGTACCTTGCTATATTGTTTCGTTTTTTTTGCCGCTGTATTGGCTATTTTCATATTTTCCTCTTTGAAATGTGCTTCAGAAATGTTGCCTGGTTGCTGTCCGGACAAATTACCCAACACTGCACAATAAACAAATACATAATATAAAGGGAGAGTGTAGGGTCTCCGAAATCCACCTGTGGCAGGTGTAATGATTTAGAGGGATTATTTGTGTATGAGTCTATACAACTCTAAAAATCATACTTATTGTTGCTTTAAATTACTTGCTAAAATGCTATTTTTACTGTGATGATAATTAGCAAAACATAGTGTGAAGATTTATCTTCCAATGTCAAAACATGTCGTCTGACGGGGACAGAAATAGCAGTCCAGTCCAGCTAACATTGACAGCTGACTGTTATTGACAGGGAACCTCCTCCATGTTCTGGGTCAGCAATGAAGCTGGAAAATCACCAGCGGTCTAATTTATTGCTTTAACGAGTCCTTGCCGACAGCAGGAGATGGGGAACGATGAAAAAGGAGAGCCTTCCGCTTGAGTTTGGATTATATGGGAAGGTTTTGAACTTCCTCTGCTCTGCTGTTAGAAATTACCTCCGCTCCGACCCCTCGGCTGATAAGGTGGAGGCCCAATTTATCTCCCGGGGACTCATGAATATTTACAATATTTCTAATGCGGTGCACTTAGGTCAATAGGACTGCACTTTGTAATCAACATGGAAGGTATAGGTTAATAACTGCAATTTATTTTCCGTCCCCCCAGACTAATCTGATTAGATTGAGATACATTTTTCCAGTTGTAGTCCATCGCAGGTAATCTGAGGCCTAGTGTGCCAACAGATATCGCTTTAAATGCAATCTATAAATGGAAAAGGACAAGACAGAGGCAGCTTTTAGTGTCTCTGATGTGGCTGATAATGTTCGTGTACTCCCCAGCCTCACTAAGTGGCTGCTCACTCTGATGTGCAGTGGGTTAAATAGCAGATAGGTCTCCAATAGGCTAAATGTGTGAGGGAAAACGGAAAGAAAAGAAATAAATAAAGAGGTAGAGCTCGTGGCTTTGAACACAGCGCACCCATTGTGCTGACAGACGGAGAGTGCACCGCGACACCCAATCAAGACCCCGCGTTTCATTTCCCCTCTCTAACCGTGAGTATATTAAACCAGAAATCCGGTGGCTGATTTTCAAAGAGACTTGATTAAACCTAGGAAATGGGACATGATTTCTCATTTAAAATTCATAGCAGGCTAACACTTAAGTAATTTGAATCCCCTTTGCCATTAGGGGAGTTGGTATCTACATCAGATTGAATAATTTCACTTTAACAGCGTCAATCCATTCCATTTCAATTTGATAGCAAGCAAACGTCATGCCTTGTGAGTGTGTGTTGCTCTTTAAGGTTGGCCGGCAGAATGTGCTGCAGCTTGTAATTAAATTAGTTTGACCAAATTCCACTTTGCCGTAATTGAAACAGGTCTGAAAAATGATAAATGAAGTGCTTATGTGCATATCAAATAGTGTTAAAACCCTGTTTCACTCACCCTTTCAAATATGTGCTGAATAAAACAGCGGTAAATGTAGTTTTATATGATTAAAAGGGGATATTGGGTCATGCTGGATAATATTTTGCTAGCTTTTGTTGACAAACTTAATTGGATACTGCTGGGTAATTGCCCTGCCAGTCGCAGAGGTTAGCTTGCTAACACACTGAACTAACACAGCAGCGTCTCCATGTTCCCAGGGTCTTACAGTGTGTACCCCAGCTCAATATCCTCCTAATATGACACGATTAGCAGACCTTTCAAAGATTTATGCAAGGTTCTTTCCCTCAGTCAAATGTTCAGAGCATGTATCCCTCGGTGAATATATCGAAATCACCCACAGCTTACAATATAGTCATGATATATTACTTTCAACTAACGTCAACATTATTTTAGGCATGACAGTTTTCATGAATGTTGATATCTCCAGTGGCTGAATGGATTTGTACCATTTAACTGTACTTAGAACGCCCAACGTACTTCAATCTTCTGAAATGTTCATTTGCAAAGATAGCCCTTCAATTGTAAGTTTATCTCAAAAGACAGACATGCTCAAGACTGCACAATCCTGGAACAACTCAATACAGGAAAACAGCAACAGAAACATATATAAATTGCATAACCACCCGCCTATAGCGAATACCCTACTGCCATTATATCTACATTATAAAACATATGCCCTCAAAAGTTGTTTTTGTCAGATCTATACAGTGCTTGAAAGGATTTTTACAATTCCAACTGCATTTGAAACATCCACCTTTTTTTATCTATTTGCAAGTAAACTGCAGAAAATACCTCCCTACAAATCCCCTAAAGTGTTGGTTGATATCAAGAATTCAGGAAACTATGGATGACCCCACAACAGGAAGTAAACATGTCATCAGAAAACTAAGTACAGTTCCTGCTGAGTTAATGTTCTGTGAATAGTGATAGATATGCATGGATGTTCAGAAACTAAGTAAATGTACACAAGCATACATGTACTACTGTAAGCCTGGTGATGGCGACCACTCCTAGAGCAAAATTATGCTATCCATCATTACTGGATTCGACCTATGCAGCCTCTCAATTCAGAACTCTCAGAAAAAAACCATCAAAGAAAGACCTGCAGCTTAAATGTAACTCTAAAGAGCATCAGTAATGTCACATATTTTGAATCTTTTAAGATCAGACTCACCAACCCAGGCCAGGAATTTGTCAGAGCAGCAAGGCATTCACAGATCACCTCTCTTGGTCCACAAGGTATCTATTCCTGCTTGGTTCAAATACAGACTTTGAGAAGTCACCTTTTTGGAAGATATGTCATTTGAAAAATGCCCTCTAACACTCATGCACCATCAATAACTTTATTCCTTTAATGCAGCAGCATTTGGTATCTGGATCAGACCTCACACTTAATATTGGTTGCTGTAAAGTTATCAAAAAGGAATATGTATAAATGAAGCTCCGAGTTTCTTTTGATCCAATCTCTTCATTTTACAAGCCTCAATATTCTGAAGGGTACATTTGATCTCAGAATTACATCTTGAATTGTAATCGTTTCTGGTGTAGTCAGATCAGCCCATGCTACTGGGGTGGATTAGAGTATGGAGGTCCAATCTGTAGATGAACAAAAATGTAAATATTTAAGTCCTCGATTTCGCATTGTCACTCACTTAAACTGCCATACATTAGTTAAAAGCACACTGGCACACAATACATCTTTGGTTTATTATTTAATACACCAACATATTCACTATGTAGCCTGATGACCACATAAACCACATTTTATTGTTAAAATAAGATGCAAAGTAACTTTTTTCTCATAAGACAAGACTTCTGAGCCAGGGGGGGTTAATTGTTTTGGCACAGTTTACGATTTAATTTACCTCCCACCATACCAGCAGTTCCACCCCTTTTTCTTTTTGACTTGAGTTACAGTTTCAATTTAGGCATTTAGCTGACACACCTTTCCAAAGTAATTAACAGAGAAGGAGCAGGTGGAGTTCACAAATTGTTCAAGGACACTCAGAAGACATGGCAACGGACATCATTTTTAGCAAGTACCGTTAATGAATCACTGACCCAGTTCGAGGGAGATCTCTCCTGAAGTCCATCATTAAATTATCTTAGGCGTTTATCCACAGCTGCAGTTATCAGTTAATCAGCAATGAGCGATGAGAATGAGACACTTATTGTGCAATTCAGATCCATGAGTACAAACACTTAGTGGGTTCTGTTGTGTTTATGCACAGCCTGAGAGACCATATAGGCGTTGATTGGTAGAGAGAGAGCACAAGAGGCTGTAATGTTACTCTTATGGGTTTTACTTTCCATCTTATGTCATGCATCTTATTTTTCTTCTTTAATTAAGTGTTTAATTGAACACCCTTTTCCACATTATTCACAACATTATATCCACTTATCCCTATTATAAAACACTGACTGCTGCATTTCTTGTGTAATAAGTGCTATACATTATTATTTATACTGCAGCTAACACTATACACTGTAGCTAGCATGGTTAGCATGGTGCACTTATGATTAAATCCCTAACATTCATTAAATTGATAATTTTGGCTAGCTAAGACAAAATAAGCTGTTTGTAATGTTTTGGGAAAAAATCAACAACCTATTTCTTAGAGTGTCTTTCTGTATAAGCCAAGGATACATTTTATTTTGAAAGACTCATTTACTTAAAGAACATTATCCTGTAGTGAAAAAGTGAATGAAACTAGCAACTTATTTAGTGAGGTAAAAAAAAAAAAATTAAATTAAAAGTCGGGTTATGTTCTCATAGACTTTTATACAAGCCGACAATGTTTTGCAATTTAGAGATTTCCCTTGCTGGCCATTAGAAGAAAGAGGTTTCTTTTGAGCAAAATGTGCTTTTTGTGAAATAGTCAAATATTTACCAGAACAATTAAGAATCTGGGGAGACATAGCTGAGTTTGGACAATTTGTAACGGTTAATGTTAATGTTAGCAGCTTATTCTAAAAGTTTAGGAAAGAAAAATACGTATTTGGATTTATTCTGTGGTGTTGGGCAGCGGTTAAACAGTCCATCCTTCGCCACACTGATGATCAACAGTCCTGTCCTGTTCAAACAGCCATTGACAGAAACAACACCAGACCTATTTGAGCTGCTCGACAAATTTGAACATGGAACCAGGCTTATACATAATATTTGATGTCCCTGACCCTGCCACCACTTTGAGGTTAGAGCAGAAACTTTGAGGGAGATGGAGGAGACTGAGTGTTTATACTTCATCACATTTAAAAAAAAAATCATGTATCATCAATGCTTGATCCATAGCTATAAGGATAAATCATTAAATAACACTGACAGCTTGACTCAAAGCTTTTCTTAGAATGGGTGGATATTTGATCAATAGTGCTTCAAGATAATTCGGCCGTATTTTCTTACTTCTGTGAGTTTACTGCTTTTCAAATCAAAACTGGTGGGAACACATAGGGGATTTGCTGGATCTGGATGTGTGTGTGTGTGTGTGTGTGTGTGTGTGTGTGTGTGTGTGTATGTGTGTGTGTGTGTGTGTGTGTGTGTGTGTGTGTTAAGGCCCTGACACACCAGGCAGTCACCAGAGAACTCGCCGACACCGACACCGACAGTTGCATCGGCGAGTTCTCCTGCGTCTTGGCCATGTGTCGCACTGGAACACACCGCAAAGACTTCAGCCGAGCACGTACGAACTGCGCATGCGTGAGTGGCAATAACTGTCCTTACCAGCAGGCGGCGGTAGTGTGTATTCGTCATTCAAAATAGGCAACAACCGGAAGACAGAGAAGAAGAACAGACTGATATAAACAAACAACAAATAGTGTGTGCGTTCCATTTTCACTCTCGTCCATCGAAAACATGTTTTAGAATATAAAAATACATGAATGATGAAATGAGCACATAAAGTGCAGACATACTATAAAATCACAGTTAATAGACCTGCATCTGATGATCGCAGTGTTCTGGCGGGTGTGTAGTTTATTGAGTCAGCAATGTAGTAATGTATGTAATGTAATAATGGCTACTTCTTGCTAAATGTACATTTCCATGTGATGCTTTTATCCGAGGCGACTCACAATAGGTAAATGAACAGCAGTAGACACTATCTCATTTACTCAGACACTGTACTTAAGGACAATGTTGAGGTTGTAGTGATCACTGATTTATACACTGGGGTTACATAATCCAATCATGGAACTACAGGTTGGGGGTACTGTTTCCGCACGGACACATTTGTTGACGGTACCTACTGTGTACCTACTGTGTGCCCTCCTTTCACTTCTCTCTTCTCTTCTTGGGCTGCGACCCGACAACATGTCCATTTGTGTCGCTCATTAAAGTACCCACTTGCACCTTCGATGCACCGCCTCCGACTCCTATCTCTCGGCACTACATTGGTGACCCCGACATAAGTCTCGCGAAGCATCCGAGACTGAACCGAACACGGCAAAAAGCGCAGCTTTTCTCGGAATGCCGGAGATTCTTGGAGACGTCCGTGGCTGCCACGTGCACACGGACTGAGGCTCGGTGCGCCCCACGGAATGGCTGAGGACGTCGCTCACCATTCCCGCTTCGTCTCGGCACTGGAAGGCAGCAAGCCTTTCTGCTACGAGGAGACGTTGCACGGCCTGCTAGGTATGGAGGAACCCGACTTCTACCTCGTGGAGCTATTTCTTCGGGACATGCGGCTGCATGTCCAGGCTGCGCTAGCTAACACGGCTAGTGTTGAGCCCCGCGCTTTGGCCGAAGAAGCTGGCCGGTTCTTCCTGGCCGCCCGGCGATTTACCCCTGGGGTGCTGGCCGCTATACGCTGCGGCACCTTCCCTGGTGGGGGCACGCCGCCTAGCAGAGGCTCCGGGGCCGACGACGACGACAGCGACTGGCGGCCGTCGAGAACGGCTAGCCACGACTGCTAACCGCTAGCAGCTACCGACGGCTAACGACAGCAAGCCACGACAGCTAACGGCTAGCAGCTACCAACGGCTATCGACATCCGACTGTTTTTTTTTGTGGTGCCGGAGAGGAGGTTCGATCAAGTCTGGTCGGCCTCGTGTGGATCCTCTCGCAATTTCGCCCACCTATTTTTGATCGTGGACAGGACGACCCTTTTGAGCTTTTTCTGGTGCCTGAGAGGAGGTTCGACCATGTCTGGTCGGCCTCGTGTGGACCCTCTCGCTTTTTCACCTCCTCGACGGCGGCTTCAGACGTCGCCCATGCCTTCTTCGGCCCGTGGGTGGCGCGCTTCTGGACCCCGTCTCGCCTCGACTCTACGGTTTCGGACGTCGCCCATGCCTTCATCGGCCCGTGGGTGGCGCGC
>CALSBW010011330.1:2656241-2675589 GCA_943590975.1 Lindbergichthys nudifrons
TCGCCCATGCCTTCATCGGCCCGTGGGTGGCGCGCTTCGGGACCCTGCCTGGCCTCACCTCTAACCGCGGCTCACGGTTCACCTCGACGGCGGCTTCGGACCGCGCCCCGTCTGGCCTCTCCCCTGTCCACGGCTCCTTCCTCCCGGGGACACGGCTCCTTCCTCCCGAGGACTTCGTGCCCGCCGCCGCTGTGCCTTCACCTGCGGGCGGGCAGCGCTCCTCCCTGCTGGGGACCACCGGGATGTTCACGCCTGTCCCCACGTCGCAACACATCGACCCTGCTTTCTGCGGCCCCCTAGCGACGGGCCGTTCCGGCCCACCCCCCGGTGGGGATGCCCTCGCCCTCGTTGGGGCCCCTGCCCTCTCCTGCGGCCCCCTTCCGACGGCTCTTTCCATGGCCCGGCCCTCGCCTGCGGCCCCACCCTCCTCGGCCCCTGTGGTGCTTCCTCCCGGACGCGAGGATTGTGTCCATGGTTGAATTCTGGGGGGGCTTGTGTAGTGATCACTGATTTATACACTGGGGTTACATAATCCAATCATGGAACTACAGGTTGGGGGTACTGTTTCCGCACGGACACATTTGTTGACGGTACCTACTGTGTACCTACTGTGTGCCCTCCTTTCACTTCTAGTCTTCTCTTCCTGGGCTGCGACCCGACAACATGTCCATTTGTGTCGCTCATTAAAGTACCCACTTGCACCTTCGATGCACCGCCTCCGACTCCTATCTCTCGGCACTACAAGGTACTTGAGACTAATCCTGCAACTTTATACTGACAAATAAACCGATGAGATGAAAAACCGGACTTGACCAAACAAATCACGGAGCTCTCAGCAGAGGACAGCCGGGGACGCTCCCGCCGATATCAGAGATGTCCCTGCTATGTGTGGGAGGTAAGAGAGGACATTTAAGGGCTATGTTTGATGTCTTTAAGTATCACCTACTGGGGTTTAGCTGCTGTCCTGTGCCTTCTTAAATCGTTTGTTTGCGTCCCTCACTTCTGTTTCGCTTCTCATTTGCTAGCTGAACAGCTGATCAGAGTGGTTACTTGGCCCGATAGCTTGTGTCCGACAAATGGCAGATTCAACATGTTGAATCGGCCATTTGTCGACCGTGAAAGGCCAAATAAGGCCTGTCACGGCCGAGGGTTCGGACAGACCAAATTGACTTTGGGCGACAGGGCACGCTTTGTCGCCAGACAACCGAAGACGGCCGATATCGGCCTGGTGTGTCAGGGCCGCTGCCATCTACTGAGAACTGTCTTCAGACTGAATGTGTGTTTGTAGAGAGAGGAACAGTGACGCTTCCTTCGCCACATACATTTCCTCTGTGCTCGACAGTCATGGCCGAGGAAAGGTCCCTCTGAGACGGGTAATGAGGTAATTCAATTCCAATTGGTTAACATCTCCTTGTCGCATTTCTAATCTGACCCAGGTCCTTCCTCGTCGAGATAAAACGAGACATGGGCTCTAACTTTACCTATCTTTCTTCTTCCTGTCCATTTTTAATAATTTACAAAATACTATTCAATTCCCACATCAGATTGAAAGCTCACGGCTTCCAAACAGCAGGCGTTTTGCCATTGACGTCAATGATTAGGGCGTGGACACATTTGATTTATCTACTTATTTTTTCTCTTACAGAAAATCTTTAAAAAAAGAACCCCTCTGCTGTGATCTCTCTGTGTCCTCAGTTTAATATTCTAAAGCTTGAGGTGATTTGCAATAATACACTCAGACACTCTCTCTTCTCTCCACTGTATGAGTGCCAATCCAGGCCAGCGGTGTACATGAGGAGGAGGGCTGGTTGCTAGGTTGCATATTCCTCCGGTTACAAAGCTCTTTGATACCTTTGTCGCTTCATTCTCTCATAGACATGCACCCACTCACATGGCCAGGCACCTACATGCTGAAAAAGAGCACACAAACATACAGACATGGCTGTTTTTCTCCAGATCAGGGCAATAACCAGAATATCAAGGCAAACAGCCGGTCAGCTAGACAGGAGCCGTCTAACCACACTAACAAGGTGAGCAGACAGGGTGAGGTGCTGTGGGGGGTGTCTGTGCTCCTTCAGGAGGAACCGACAAACACTAGACTGGCGGCGCTAATAAGGTGTCAGTGCTGCCCGGCCCCCCGCTGTGCAGCACAAACTGAAGGCTGCTGCTCAGAACAGGATGTGTGATTTCAAACTGAACACACATCAGCCTGCAGCAACATCATGCGATCCCTCCCAGAGATGCTGTGGATTAGTCTGGACAAATTGGGAATGGATGGCAGCACAAAAGGTAGTGTTGCATGGAGACATGAGGGCCGTTCACCATCTTCAGCTCAACAGTTACAGGAAGCAAGCTGTGAAGACTGCGAAATACATTTATGGGAAAGATATTTTATGTCTGTCTTAATCAATTTGTAACCACAGTGCCAGTTCAAGTGCCTTAAACTTGAATTATTTGAAATGGCCAGTAGTTACCACAGGTTGCAAAAATAAGTCATATTGTATAGAATATATGAGAAAATAACCTTAACATTTTGACTTTCAGAGAACGGTATCTTCCTACATAGCTAGCGTGCTACATCCATGATAAAAAGCTTCCTCGAGTGGTTGCATCAGAAAAAAAAGCTAAACAGAATAAGTACTGTTGAGTGTGTCCTCTTTTTTAAGACAGTATTTGCAAGATTACTTCATGGCCAGTATGAGTATGAGGAATGATTACAGGAACTCATACTTATTTCAGCTCACATATGGTCTCTAAAAAGTAGTAAAATAAACATTAAAAAGATCCTGACTCGGGCTTCAAGCTAAATGTTCAAAGTTGCACAGAGCATCTTTGAGTATAAGAACCGGAATGCTACAGGGGGCGAAGTATCAAGATAAAAAGGCTTAAATGTGTAATTCTGTAAGCTGTTAACATATAAACATAAAATATTGAAGACAATGAGGCTGCCGCATCAGACAAGACGTTAGAGAAGGTAAAGATGAAGAGCACCGGCTTGTTTGCTATCGTCTTTGCTGCTGTGCTGAGGCTTATTTTGCTGCCTGCATTCTAATGAGAGAGAGGGAGAGGAGGGAGGGGGTGGAGGGGGGGATTGTGTAACTCTGAGTTACATAACACAGTGTGCATGGCCTTCTCTCTCTCAGACACAGACACACAGCAGAGCGACGGTGAGCGGGCAGCAAGGAGAAGATGGAGGGTTTTAAAGGGTGCCGGTGTTAATGAGGGCGATCTGGAGAGATGTGGGCCTCGCCGGAAAGTCATACCTCATTACGGCACAGCTTCTTATAATGCCACCGATGAGGATACATTTTTTGGGAGGCAAGGGGACGCAGAGAGAGGACCCCTGGCTTGGCTTAGATTAAAACTCAGCCATCAAGTGGCATTCGAGTGGGTTTGCCGGGTAATTAAAGTCGATAAAATGTTATTGCTTTCACCCCCCCGCCCACCTGGATTGTTAGGGATGGAGTGTCAGACATTTACCGGACATTTCGTAAGAGGACAAAATACCAATTGGGATAAAGCCACCACACTGATATTGCTGCTTTTGGTCTGCTTTGCTGATTATCAAACAAAACAATCCTTTGTTCCTGTGGTTACTTTTGTAGATTTGTGTTTCTTTCTTGCACGTTAAGTTATTGCGTTTAAACATGTCTTCTTTGTTTTGTTTTATTGTTTGTGTTGAGTTCGGTTTTTTGTTTAACGATTTCTAAGAGAACTTAGCTTTGCCTTCTTCCTTTGGAATAACATTTTGGATTTTTCAAATTGAATAATTTCAGTAAAGCGCTCATTTGCCATACAATACAAAACATTCCACCTCATACAAAAGACTGAAAACAACACGTGATAAAATGTGTTTATTTCTGTCTTTAATAAATCAATACAACATTACGAAAGTTTGGACATGTACAGCTCATTTGAGTTTATTTCACACTCAGAAAATAGATTCAAAGACAAATGAGTCAGCACTTTCCAGGAAGGAAACCAACATCTTCAGGTCAGGAGTAGTTGACCTTCACACAGAACGTCTCCTCCGTCCTCTCCTGCAGGTTGTTCACGTAGACCAGGATCTCCACAGAGCCGGGACTCTGGCTGGTAGCGAATCGTAGTCCGATGGTGTAACTCTCCCCCCCGCCGATCTGAACACAGTGAACACAACAAACAAGCTTTATTTTCCTCTGAAGGCTTTGTGAGGGGGAGAGATTCTCCTTTTCTCTTCAGCAACAAAAGGAGACTCATGATCACAAACACAAAGTTCCTATTTACCTCAGAGATATAAAAAACGGTCTTCCTTGCATGTAATCATTATCTCCTTCGTTTGGAAAACCCTATTAAAGTGACCATTCATACTGTCATTGGTCGCCGACTCATTCCTCTTAACTGCCTGCAGAAGATCAACAACTGTTTCATGTCAGTATCTTGTTTGTGCCAGGGATTAGAAATAGTTTCTGTCCAGATGTGCATGCCTAGGTCGGTACAAATTCAGTGAGTTGATTTGATTTAAAAAAAAAAAGAAAAAAAAGTAATCTTCCCAATTTTGCATTTGATCAAGTAGCTGATTCCTTAGTTTCATTTATTCTTTCATAACAGATCTAGGAACACATTTAAATGAATAACTTTATAGTTGAAAGGACAAGTAGAAGCTTTTAGTTATATAAACATGTTATATTTTAGCCGCTTAACGGTTCCACAGCTTTGTCCATAAAATATACCAACTACTGTGGTTTCTTCAAATCTGAGTCCTCTTACCAGGCTACATCCCTCAACCTTTGAAGATACGACAACATCACATAGCCGGAGTGAGTGTGAGATTTAAAACGGTTCTTACGGTCATTAAAAACCTGGAAAAGTCATGGAAATTAAAAATGCTAATTCCAGGTAAAGTTATGGAAAACAATATTTTTCCCAAAGTTTATGAAAAGTAATGGAAATGTAACTAAAGTTGCATCAAATATAATTTATATTTTATCTAATCGCCGAAATAGTAATTACTGTATTGTATAGTAATGAAACATAAAATGGTACTTAACTGACGAGGTATTTTGCTGGTGAGAGATTTTAGTTGCTTTAGCGTGTAGAAGCTAGTAAGCCTATTTGATTTGTTTTAGATAGGCACAACATGTTTCATATGCAGACCTTATTTTCCTGTTCCATGTGGTACCGCTGAGAAAGAGTCATTTTTTTGGTCATGGAAAATGAGGTAAAGGTCATGGAGAAGTCATGGAAAAGTCATTGAAAATCATTCGTGAAAAAGTGTATGAACCCTGTAGAACATGTACCTGCTGCCCAGAGAACTCTTTTTCAACAGTACATACATCACCTGGGAACTACAACCTGTTCCTTCATGTTTTATCTTTGGTCGTTTTTCAAAGTCTGGTCGGTCATGTTTTTTCACTTAAACTCTTTTATTTCAGTAACTTTCTCTAAAAGAAAAGGCCAAACAGATGTAGTGCCATTGCTTTCATTTGTCAAGAAAAGTAGCAAACATATGGGAATACTTTTGGAAAATATCTAACAACTATAAGTGGAGCATCCAGCCACCACTGTTGTTGATAATAACTCTGTATAGCTTTGCAACAATATTAAAATACCAGCGTGCTTAAGGGATTATGCTTTATTGCATTGTAATAAATGTCATGTATATGATGCAACAGCTTATCCGCTTAATAAGGGTTGTCTGACACCAGAGGATGACTACTCAAGGAAACCCCAAATGGTTTGTGTTCTTAATTGCTCCAACCTCTTGACATCACACTTTGTTTTTTGTGTGTAAATGACCTTCTTTTCATCCAAAGTGAAAATAATCTTCTCTCGAAGGAAAAGCTTTTGTTTCCCTGGTATTTCAATCAGACCAAAACTGTCCTCTAGTGTTTTTGGTAATAGCCAGCAAAGGATATAAAGGTCAATTTGGCGGATTTATGCTGCAATCTTCCCAGAAAGCATAGCAGTATTGATTTCTTCTTTCCCCTCCCTCCTGACAGCTGGTTTTATCACGCTGAGGAACTTGTGTCAAAAAGAGAAGAGTGTTTCCACATTTGCTTAATGCTGCGGGCACAGTCAATTCTTTATAAGACACCTGGCGCCTGGTTGACAAAATGGGATAAAAACAACAGGCTGTTTTTCACTTTGCCCACCTTCTTCTGTCTTACTGATGCAGTGTCTTCTGGACAGCAGCAGCCTGACTCTTAAATAGTTTATATGGAAACAGACTCCCACTGCGTCTCACTCATTTATTTCTTCATTTAAAATTCTGCTTTCCCATTTGTTTTCCCCCTCCATCACACCTCGGCAAATGAAAAGCAATGATGGCGGTGACTCCGGTGCTCCATGGCTGTGTGTAAGTGAGTGAATGAGCTATTAGAGACACTGAGGTAGACAACATAACAATAAAACACCGGCGACTTTTTTTGGATTCCTACTGGAGGAAAACAAAAACAGCTTTCACTTCAACGCGAGAGGCCAGAAATCATCATCAGCATCTTTTACTCACCGAAGAAGTCCAAAACAATCTTTCACTGGAACTAAACAAATGAGAATAAAAGTTTCTCCTTCACACTAAAGTTCTTGGTGTTGGTCAAGACTTTTTCCAGTAGTTTGGCTTATTTCAAACTATAGAACACAACAGGAAAGGGAAAACTTGTATTATTTATATTTTGAGATGTTTCATTTTGGAATTTCTTATTTTACTCTTTTAATGTATACTTATGTGCATTCCCTTGTTTTTGTTATGCTGCTGCAATGCAAACAAATCCTAATTTGGGATCAATAAAGTACATCTTATCTTATCTTAAAAACCCCAAAACGTATAGGGCCGCTATGAAATGGTTTGGCTTTGCTTGAAGTGAATGTACTCTCAGGTTTCTTAGTGTTCTGACTTTGTACGGTTGATTCCACTTTGATTGTAAATTGCAGTTGTAAATGTAGTAATGTAATGTAGGTGTGCTGCATAGTTAGTGATTTTGCGGCAATGCCAAATCATGATTTAAGAGTGCACCAAAACTGATGGGCTTGACATAAATCAGTTCAGGACACTGTTGAAATAATCCAATACTAAAGTGTCCACTGTATGTCCTCTTTTCCTTAGCGTACTGACATCTTTTAGATTGTTGCTTTTATTGCTTTTAATTATTTATTGTTTTTACTTGTACTTGTTTTATGGTGTGTGAGCTGTGCTATGTGATTTTTTTGTATGTTTTTGCTGTACAGCACTTTGGTCTGGAGGTTTTAAAGTGCTTTATAAATATAGCTGTATTGTATTGTATTGTATTGTATGTTCTGGTTGCAGCTCCATCATGACTCATATATTTGAAATGTCCAGCAGTACAGGGAAGGCATGTCTGCACAGGAGGCATTTCAGATGCAATTTCTAAGTAAATGTTCTTCTATTTTACATTAATTCTGCCAAAACACAGATCTACAGTCAATACTGTGCCTGAACGCATCGTGTGCAGACACAGACGGAGGACTCAAGCTGCTTCTGTGTACACATTGTACAAGAGATTTTAAGCAACCTGTTCTTCAGCAGATACATTTCCACTGAGGTTTAGAATTGTGTTGCTGATCACTTTGAAAACACATTTTCAGGCTCATTTTTCACAGCAGGTTGTCTAATCTTTATTTTGCATCATTTAATATGAATGTCATTGTCATAGGCTTTTTTCAGCTTGTAAACTGTAGCCTGAAAAAGTTTTCGGTGTCGTTGTCAAGGGAGGAGGGGAGAATGTGATAGTATTTAATAAGAATGCTACTCATGTGACAAAAAGCCCTGGGAAGTGCCAATCATTATTTTCAGTCAGTGAAACTACTGGAGAAAAAGGTTTGTTCTGTTGCATGATTGGAATATATGATGTTAGATAATCCAAGCAGTGTGAGATATTAGCTAAGTATTCAAATTGAACTCATTATAACAATCTGAAGGTCTGAAGAAGCTGTGTCTGAGTTCTTCATTTAGACGTCATGTTTGTGACATTATGACTACTTCAATTTCCCAGTGTCATCATAACAGTTTAAGTGGGTACTATTCATAGAAGAGAAAATATCTTTCTGATTCTAATAGAAGCTGGGAATGCGCCAAAATCACTGTGAAAGATACAGATACAGTCCATTAGCCTAAATCTGTAAACAACTGTCAATAAAGTATAGGCTACTTCAACCAGTTGTATCCAATATTTAAAACTGGAATTACAATTCCTTAATTATTCTTAATAATCCGATTCAAGCTTTGGTAAAGTTTTGTATGCTTGAATGGTGCTAACCAAAACGAATGCTGCAACAGGTTCTGTGTTTAATAAAGTTCAATAAAAAGAAGCAGCTGTTTTACATCACTGAGTCATGTCTAAGAGCAATGTATTTCCTAGATATAAATGTATTCCAAATGAAGAATTCAAAAATATGTATAAATGCTTTTAAGGGAGGGAAAAGGATGCTTTTAGACGTTAGCATTGTTGTTGGCAGAAACTCAAGCTTGCAGTATTGAGTAGTAGCTATTAGGCAGAATAATCTTGCCTGCAGTATTCTAAATATATTCAAAATGCATGTATAACGTTTTGCAAAGGTTTTATTTCCATTACTTTTGTCCTAAACAAGACTTTAATATTAAAATGTATGCGATTAATAAGCATTCCTGTCATTACAGCTAATGCGCATTATTTACAGGGCGGTAACAACACAAGCAAACCGTTAATGCAATTCAACTGCCAGTAATGATGCAGGCTTTGATTTCAATCTACAAGACAGGCTTTTTCCAAGGAGTAGGGTTTCCTTGAGGTCGAGCTGTTAATTAAAGTATTGATTTAGCTCTTAATGAGAGTAAGAGAACTGCATGACTTCCTGTCTTATCTCACCTGGAATTTATCGTCTTTGAACTGCAGCAGGTCAGGATGGTCTGAGCGGAGCAGGAACGAGCGGCTGCTGGTGTAGGGGTTGGTGTAGGTGATTTTCCTGGAGCTGCCACGCCCACTGCCCACTGGGACACACATTTCAAATGCCTGCACACACAAACAGGCGAGACAGGTGGCAGTTATAGAGGGGATTGAGTGCTGACCTGGGATCAGCTGTCCTTAGCCTTTTCTTGACAGCAGCCATAAAGGGGTTGAGAATTTCCCACCAGGATGCTTCAATAAGCACTGAGTGTGACTCTTAGTCCCAAGTGGCTTTGAGTCATACAGAACAGGTACCACTTACCACACATCTAGCACAGCATAAGTCACATGTTTTTATATAGAATGATACAAATGAGGAGTTTCATTGCAGCAGTCCTAAATCTGTAAAACAGATTGTAAAATAAAAAATATATTTGACTTTAAACCAACACTTATATAACAATGTTGTACTAAGATAACAATCATTTTAATGTTTCACTGACTTGTAATGGGGGGAATGGGGCCAGCAGTCTCAGTCTGAGCCAGAAAGTCGGCTCTTTACAATCTCCTCTGAGAAGTGTCTAAGGATTTATTGTATCCAGAAACTGGATCTATTTCTTTTGGTTTTCCCTTTAATGTCCAGCTGCTCAGCTCTATGTGTTTTATGAGTTTCCTGACGGAAAGAAAACTTTACTTTTAGCTAAATTAGCACTAAAAGCCTACAGATGCTAACAGTAGCTGGTGTCAGCTAGTAAGCAGTTAGCTTAGTGAGCCATGCTGTCAGGACTATGGGCTCGGAGCACCAGGGGAGTGTTGGTGGTCAGGAGCTAACTGGGAGGGGGATGTTTCAGTGTAGTGTTGGCCCCCAACGGAACCAGTTTTAGAAGCCTCTACTGATTAGTTACTGTAGCGTGTTTAGCTGGCTTGCTATCTCTTGGGTTGTTGCATTTGTTTGATATTTGGCTGTGCAAAAACATTTTTATTAGAGCTAAATCCACAAAATACTGTGTATTTCATTGTGTTAATACTGTTTCATAATGTCAGCCATCATTGGGTGCAGGTGAGTGACGACACAATGAGACATTTGGTGACTTTCACACTGCAGTGCAGTTTGATATTGCAAAGAGAAAATAAAGCGCTCAATTGATATAAGATATGGAAGATTCAAAATAAGATTTGAGCTGTTTTGACTCAACTCTTTCTGTATGTTGCTATCCATTTACATCAGCGGTGTATTGTACCAGTTTTAAAAAGGGCAAGCAGACACCCGGCAGGTGTTGCTGGAGTACTAAAGGAATGAAAAGTGCCACCAACAGTTAGCAAAGGCTCCCTAATAGGAGAATGATGGCCACAGTGTTTCAGCTATTGGAAAAGGCTGAAAAGGAGACTTAAAAACACACATTTGACCATTATAGGTTTCAAAGCCAAAAAGAAAACCTCTAATACCTTAGACAGGACAGGCCGGTGGACGTTGAGACAGAGCAGCCAGGATGCCACAAGCCGCCGGTTCTCCACATCCACCGCGTTCACATACAGGAAGTGGCTTCCTGCGCGCCACGGCTGCACCTTCAGCTGGAGCTCCTGCACGGCGGCGGGAGGCAGAACGAACACCGCCTCTGGGTCCACCTACGAGAAGGTATGGGTGATTGAGTTTGGCAGTACTGTGTGGAGGTGTTGATTGGGTGGGTTGTGAGAAAGAGAACATTACTGAAGAGAAATAGAGGCATTGACAAAGTGACAGAAAAATGTGACACAGTATGATGAGAAGAGTGATTCTATTGAGAAAAAAAGATTTAGAAAAGGGCAGAATTACTTGAAAATAGGTGGTTGATGGAGCCAGAGGAAAACAAAGGAGGTGTACAGATTACAAGAGAGTGGGTGAGAGAAGGGGTGAATGAGTTTCGGTGAAATAGGGAAAGGGAGGGGGCCGACAATAATATAAGAGAGAGTAGAGGCAGAAAAGTGACAAAGAGACGGAAGGATGTGAGAATGTGATTTACTGTGCGGTTCATTTTCAATCTGTTGGGAAAAAGCAAAGCTATTCTCCGACGGTGAGCTTTATCCGATTGTATAAGACTCCTCCGATGCATTCCACAGTGAGCTAACCTGCAGAGAGTCAGATCAAAGTGGGCGCCGATGCAAACGTGAAATCTTTTTGGAAAAAAAAAGATGTCACTCTTGCAGCCAGTACCCTTTTTCTTCCCAGAAAACAAGTTTGGGTCGCACAATATGCAGCCACGGTGACTGTGGCGGCCCATCACTTTTGTTTTAATTTAATATGAGTGAGTAATATGCAATGCCCTTTTACTGCCGTTCTGACTGAGAAGCATTTGAAAAACTCTCTCCCTGCTTGTACCCAGTTATGAATAAGAAACGATCTATCTTAAAATAGAGGACGATATGACACTCCCGGAACATATTTCACATGTTCAGGGAGCATAAAACCATTAAAAATGTTCGGTTTCTGTCAGATTGGGTCCTAACATGTGATATGATTGCAGGAAGTAATGGGGTAACCTAATAAAATGAAATGAATTGGAAAGAGCCATTACGCTGTCAATCCACATTTGTACATTCTGGATAATGACTCGAATATGAACCTTGGGTTATTACTAAAGAGACTTTCTGTGTTCCATTGTTCCCTGCTGTTAAGAGAACAATTTGCATGAAATCCTTTTTGTGGATATGCAAAAAAATAACAAATGGCTCCAATTCATGTTAGATACAAAGAATTCAAGGTACTGTATGGTTTGAGCTGTTTTTATTTACAATTCTCTTATTTTATCTTCTGTATGTTGATATGCATTGGTGTAAGCTACTTTTTTTTAAATAACTACAAAAGTTCACACAGGGAAGACTGAAATTAATCGTACAAGCACCTTACTTTAGATTAAACTCAACAAGTGGAAGAAAGGATGTTGAAAACACAAAGCATAGCGTCTTAACTTACTACTACAGTTGGTTTTGAAATCTTGTCAAATTACAACTCCAAATGGCAGTCATGTGTGTGAGTGCTGTAAATTATGGATTTGATTGCAGTGTTTATGGCAGTAGTGAAAAAATCAACATGAGTCCAAAACCCAAAATGGAGAAACGGACGACTATCAGACTCCGAACAGACCCAAAGATAATTAGATCCAAAATGCGGTCGCCTAAACACAGAAATAACACCAACACTGTAAACAGCATGATGCTCCACCAATTAACAAGCTTCTAGCGTCCAAAAGAGCAGCGATACATGTCACTTCACACTCTCCATCTGTCTCAAGAAACATTTTCTACAGCACAGAGTGAGAGCTGCTTCAGGGTCTGTTTGGATTGACTAGGGTATAAGACATACAGTTTTAGTATACAGACTTTAATATGATACAATGCAGAGTATAATTTGGACTTGACTAAACCTACTAGGTTTATTTTGTTTTGGTCTTGATGCAGCTTTACTCAATTTTCTTCAGGAAAATGGTAGGGCTGACACTTCCAGTTGAACGTTTTTTGTTCAAATTCTAGATTGACTGACAATTGCTGTTATCATATGCATTTTTGAGGGTTGGCTAGTGTGAATATGCTCTCATCTGCCGATGGACAAGGCTAATAATGACCCTGATCGTCCTTTGCGACAGCTTCAATAGCTGTTCTATTTTACATATCATATAAATATGTGCAGGTGCGCATTTCAAGTATGATATCATTAATGAATACAAAAATAAGGTTATAAATATTGAATATGCTGCCAATAGCATTTTACATTTATAATGCATTAAGACCACCAGGAAGAGTGTAAAAAGTCCAAAGGGGCATGGAGACTTTTTTCCCCATCAACCAATCGATTGGTTGAAGAAAAGGTAGAATTTCAGCAAAACAAGATTTTATTTGGTTGAATCAGCCCCAGAAAAAGGCAAATAACTTCTGTTGCATTGGGAACACAATACATTTTACAGGATAATGAAGGTAATGTGTAATTATCAAACTCAAATAAAATGTGTTAAATCACTGTTGATGTGTACCTCTATCTCCTGTGGGTGGGACGAAAAGCACTTGACCTTGCGTACAGCCTGCTTCCCCCTCAGCACCAGTGATTGACAGCTCCGCTGGCCACTCACACAGCTGACATCCACCCGCTCCAGGAAATGCACGTAAATCTGCCAGATCTGGGAGGGAGCTGCCATCCACTTATCACTGCAAAGAAAAACATCATGGGGAACAGTTAAGCTGAGGCCCCCTGGGGACACTGGATCAGGTCTTTGATGAGGAGGGGTGACCTACAGCTGTGTGTGCATTTTTTTTTAAGAAGCGGCCGCAACATCATCAGCCTCCTCTCAACTGCAGAGAGGAAGGGAATTCAGTCTCACTGGCCCTGGCTGAAATGAGAGCTGTGAGTGGGAGGTGATGTAGTCACCTACTCAGCCCGGCTCTGTGACAACAGCACTTAAGGAGCATTTGGGGATATTCGGCATAGAATTCAAGTGATGTGGGTTTCTCAAGGCAGAAGCAATATCACTAGTGCTGGGTATGGCTGCTGAAAAGTGATCTTTTCTGTTGCATTTTGTACATGATGTTACTGCCATAACACAACATCAACACTGGATTGAATCACATTTCCCTGTAATGCTTTTACAGTCAATTATTTAACGTTTCCCAAATATTTATTCGGAAACTGACCTTGACCCTGCATCCCCAGAGGCTATAAACTCCCACGTTCACTTGCATCCGTTGGTTTGTTTTTATATAAAATATCAACTATGAAGGTTTTTTTATTCTAAGATAAACTTGCCATGTCTTGTAGAGGGGACCATCTGTCAAAAGCTGCCTACCATCTATAATTCTAATCCATATTGAGCTAAAAAGAGGAAAATATTCCTGAACAGAGGTCGCGTTAACCGAATATTTTCCGTCAATGACGGAAAAATCTGAAAGCAGTCCGTCATTTTGACAGATTAGAACAAACTCAGAACAGCGCTAAAGTTTCCCTGCAGCGAGGCTCCGGTGTTATGCCGTATTATGCATGGCCGCCAAAATGGAAATGATATCGTTTCCAAACCTAACTTTGCCGTACAAATAATTATAATGTCTGTGAGTTTTTGCTTTATGCTGTGCGCGCTCCCGCCAGGTGCAATGGGCATGCATAACACGGCGCTACAGTTCAAGAGCCTGCGCCCCCCCCTCTCTCTCTCTTTCTCTCTCCTCCCCCATCAGAGTTGTGTAGACCGACGGGTAATACTGGATTTTGACGGAAATCTTACAAAATGACGGGCAGCGAAAGAGTCTAGCGCCACCTCTGTTCCTGAATAACTGTGTTTAATCTACTTAGCACACACTAGTGAACACACAAATTCCGTAGGGCCAGGTTGTTGTAAATCAGCAAAGGAGGACTGATGATCTCAGTGTCTAGGGATAAATAGTGAAAAGGCTCATCCTGCAGTTTAAAATAAAGTGTTACCTGTCTGGTCGTGAATAAAAATCTCTCAAAATAATTAAATTGAATGTAAAGGTGCCCTGTGTTTTCTGACCACAGTTTTCTCTTTGTGTATTTCATTTAGAGGGACGCCCTTTTACTGTACAAGCATGAAGATGATGCAGTCCATGCTTCCGCTGACTAATCGGCAGATAGAAGAATTTGCTTTGCAAAGCAATGAGCCTTGCTGAGACCCTGCATATTAACATGCATATATGTGTACCACAAAACTCCACAGTGAATCTAATGCAAATAAGTTCTGCAGCAAAAATGTTAGTAGTCAAAATGTTATCATACACATCACCTCAAAGATGAATGATAAATCCCTGACTTTTAACATATATACTCATTTTATTGGTCTTATTTCTGATGAAGATTTGAAAGACTAGAGGACAGGGTCTATCAGGAAGTTAAGACCACCAAACCTCCATCTAATTAGTTCTTTAATTCAAGCGTGAATAATTTAATTAGTCCAACATATAATGCATCTTCAGGCTAACCTGTGTGTGCTTGGGTGCGTGTGTGTGTGTTTCACTGTGTATGGGGTTTCCTGTTCAGTAAATAATACATACGTAAAAACCATCACAAAGAACATTTTTATGAGTGGACTGGGACTCCCTGGCACTTTCAAGTACACATCCTGAGGCTCCCCTGGCACCTAGACAGAAACAGAGAACAAGGCAGAAACATTTTAAAATGGAGGGATGAAGGAACAAAAGAGTCAGAAATAAAAGAAACCCCACGTTAGATCTTTCAAAGTGCACTGCATGTGAGGGCAAGCATTTGGGGAATCATAACAGCTTGACAGTAATGACAGGTTACAAGTAAGTGAACAAGAAATCAATATTAATAAAGCAATCGTTTCAACAACTAATTGATTAACTGATTTTACTTCGGGTTATTTTACTAGGGGCTGAAAAGATTTGAAAAAATAATAAAAGCAATTTTCTCACCAGCATCCTCGTCTGGCAGATGATGTTAGGGTCACTGCAACGCACGGAAATGTGACTGACATCTGCAACTGTTAACCCAATTAAAAAAAGGAAATATTCAGACATTAACGTACTGTACCCTAAGCAGTGTTTTTTAATGTTATCATTGGGATGTCATTCTGACAAAATGTGATGCAAAAACGCATTTCTTCTGTTGCTCTGTACCTATTTTAGTAAAAATAGAAATAAGTGTAGAATAGATTATTTAAACACATCCACCTTGTATACTGCAAATAACTTGTGTGGACATGTTTATTCTGAAGCTATTCCTGGAAAGTCATCTTCTGAAGATGAACTAACACTACTAACAATGTAATAATATGCAAAAAAATAAGACGCAATAAATCAGAAAATATCCAAGTCCATCCCTAGACTGAGGGAGGAAGGGTGGGACAGGAAGCAATGGCTGATAGGGGAGAATTTGGGTAACCTGCGCTACCTGAGGGGTCATGCCAGGGCGGCAGGCGGATGGCTTTTTTGAGGAAACAGAGCTCGGGGTGGTAGAGGCGGAAAGTCTGGTCGACGACGTGAGGGGTCGGCTCCACGTTCACCTGGCAGATGGCCATGGGCTTGCCGTCTTCTGCTTTGAACGTTACCTACAAGAGAAGGTAAAAGAAATATCAGCAGAGCGCCGATCCCCCGCCATGAAACAGATATTTATTAACACAGGGGAGTAAAAACCCTCCAGCCAAACACTAATAAAAAAGTAAAAGATGGATTAATGAGTACAGCTTGTACAATTTAGGAATTCCAATCATATCTATGAGTTATGTTAACATCATAATTAACAGAGTCGACAGGGCAGAAACATGAGCGATCAGAGGATGACACTTGGTTGTAAACAAGCCATCAGCTTTGCCAAATTTCGAAATGAGTGATTCCCAACTTTCAGCATGCAGCCCCTTACAAAAAGCCCTCTTAACTTAGGATCAGAAATTATGGCCTTATTACGCACTTAAGGGGAAGCTGTGGCGCAGTGGGATAGTGCGCTGAACCTCAGATCAGGGGAGTTGGGGAAGACCAGTTCAATCCCACCTTGATTGCCACTGCAGTCAATATGCTATTGTGTCCTTGGGCAAGACCCTTCAACCTAAATTGTAGGTTGTATTTTTGTAAAACTCATTGCATAGGAAAACTGTTTGCACATCTACGTCAAGTATAGAACATCAAACCAGGATGTCATTATCTTAACTATTAAACATATTTACAGTATTTTATTTTTATAATTTCTTTAGTTTACCTACACATTCAAACTACACTCGTCCTGTCTCATGAGACCTGCATTCAAAGTTCTCGACTGCTGTTAGTGAAATACAGAACGAGCATTACCATGTTTTCTTCCTGAGGCAGTTCAGCTCTAAACAACATATACAGCATTTTATAAAGCAGCCTTAGAGAGGTTTTATTTAAAAATCCCCTAGAGATTATGATGGTGATGGAGCTCTGCTGTACACTAGAATATAAACACTGGCTTCAATCCTGCTAGTGAAACCCCTACAGACCTGCTGAATGTGCTTTGAAGTTTGCTGCATTTTAATAGCCCTCCGCATCTGATCTGTGCAAATCAACACACATGTGTTACATACATATGCACTAATTAAATATGGTGACACATGATGGTATATACACATGCTGCACACTAACATATGCAAACATATTGAATTGACAACCCTCCCACATACATCATACTTTACGCCATCTTAAACTTTAGTTTGCTTCATTTATAAGATTGATTCGCTATGCATAACTATGGCTGGGAGTGAGGATTATAGATTACATGTAACTGAGTTGCAGGATATGAATTATAATGAAGCTGCTCGATTACATACGTAATACAAGTATTTCATTTAGTATCTCTAGCAATACTATGGCAATGTACTGTACAGTATGTCGTACTATGGATAAGTTAGCAAAGTGACCTAAGATAGCAATATTAGTAGTTTGAGGATCGGCCCGTTTTTTTGGATGTTGAAGATCAATCAAGGAGGGTTTTCAGCTTTTATATAATAACCTTTAATGTCGTTTTTATTTATCTAACAGTCCAATACATACTTTTTTAGGAATTTCATGGACTAATTCACATGATATCTGCTGAGAATAGTCCTGTCTCCAGACAGCAGATGAGCCATATGTTTTAGTTAACTCCCTGAACTTTCCAATTGTGCCAAAACAGGGCAGAATTTCTACAGGTACCAGTTCAAACTCTATCATTTGGTCTGATTGGATCTTGAACCAGCAACACTTTGGTTCTCAAGTCCCTACAGACTGAGCTAATGCCACTTCGCCTTGGATATCATGGCTTCCTGCCATCAGGCCTAGATTCCATTTTACCCTCACCACATACTGTCCAGTGGCACAATTTGAACCTTTTTAAATGCAACAATTATTGTTTTAGTTTATGTTTGTTTTATATGTTAAGGTCCGATAGAGAGGCTGCAGTGTTTAGATTACAGGTAAGATGTAAGGTGCCGACCAACCAGGTGGTTATCTCAATTACACATATAAAATCAAAGAGCAGCTATCTTGGATTTCTGCAGGCTTTGTTTGGGGAAAACACTCACACTTGTTGATAGCGCTTTAATATTTAGTGCAAAGGCTGGGGAACTGGCTCAGAGCTCCAATCAAATCCAACACCTTTGGCCTTAACTGTACCACAGACTGCGAGCCAGGAACTTACTGTATCAGAAAACATCAGTAGCTGAACTCACTAATGCACCTAAGACCGGATGGGAGCATATCCCGTCAGTCAGGTTACAACATCTTCTGAAAAAAGGCCTTCCCAGAGGAGTCGAGGCAGTTATTACAGCAGTTTCATAATGAGTAGCAATCATCTCATTCTGTGAAAGGCTGTAATGTTCGGGAATGAAATGAAATCAAATAGATTCAACCCCAGTGTGTGGTGCAATTATTTCTTACATTAATTTATACAAATCTATGCCATTCTACAGCATGAAAAGCGTTCCAAACAATGCAGATGACCTTCACTACAACTGCTTAACATATGTTAATATATATTAATAAGTATAGGAGTATAGTTATACGTTAACTCTCCACATTTTAGTCATTGATTCTCATACTCAGAAGTTGACCCCTGCCATACAACAGCTGTCCAAATGGTTGATGTGTCAGATTTGCGGGGCCCATGCTGACCCGCAGTAGTGGCCCATATTTGGCTCTGGTGATGTGTGCTGACTGACGGCCGTGCCAAAGCTGGCATCCTGACAGTCCTGCTGTTGGGAATTGTCAGTTTTAGTAGGACACCGATTTGATCCGGGCCTGACCTCTTTGACCTCTTGACAGGATTTTTGCTCATAGCAGCAGTGCTGACACCGGCACACAAATACACAGACACACACAATGCCTTCTGCAGACACACACTCTTGGCGGACTGGCAAATATTTCATCACCCGGTGCAATGGGAGAGCTCCACACGAACAACAGGATTATTGCGAGGTACTGCAGGTTAGCAAACTGTGATTTTTTTAGCAGCACAAATGTGAGCTTTTAATCCCAAGTAGGGAGAGAGGGTTTTTTAACAGTTTTTATAAGGGAAAAAAGTCCACATTGTTTCTTCCACTCTTTATATAATAAACGGTTGAATAAGTGCATAAAATAGCAAAATAACTTCAGTAATGCCATACACGGATAGTTCATTTAGAGTAGATTAGCCAGACGTGTCAAGCTGTCCTCCAATAGGGGACAGTTTAACCCTCCAGCCAGGCATTTTCCAGTTGGAGAAGATAAACAATGTTGAGTAAGATAAAAGGGATTTCAGCATATCATTTCACTTGACAATCTTTCCTTGCTAGTGTAACTTTTTAAATAGTTGACACTTCAAAGTGTTCTTTGTGTCTGTGTGTGGAAGAAGGAGGGGGTGGGTGGTGCGCTGCCACTCCGCAGAGACTTCTCTAGGAGTGTGTGTGTGTGTGTGTGTGTGTGTGTGTGTGTGTGTGTGTGTGTGTGTGTGTGTGTGTGTGTGTGTGTGTGTGTGTGTGTGTGTGTGTGTGTGTGTGTGTGTGTGTGTGTGTGTGTGTGTGTGTGTGTGT
>CALSBW010011330.1:2675989-2701232 GCA_943590975.1 Lindbergichthys nudifrons
TGTGTGTGTGTGTGTGTGTGTGTGTGTGTGTGTGTGTGTTCACTAGATGTTCCTAGTGATGTACCAAAAAGTTAACCCGATTAACTTCCAGATCAGAAACTTCATACTAGTTTATGAGGCTTTGTCTTCCTCTACTCCTCTGAATATTACAATCAATTTACAGTGTATACCCTAAGATGCTTAAATGGACTACATTAAAGCTCTTATCTCTGCAGAAACATACTGTACATCCACTATGCTTCTCAAATCCATACCTCTAATTCCAGCCTGGAAACAAACAACCGAGGGATTGAGAGGCAGGCGACTACAGAGGGAGATAAGAAGTGTCCAATACACAGAAAATATTTCACAAAGGATAAGCAAACCACTTTTTACCTTGATCGTCTTGGCGGCGACAATATTGGACAGATTCTTCTTGGCCAGCTGAGAACCTTTGCCTGTAGGAAGGAAGCTTGGTCCCTGCGAGAAATGATAAGACATAAAAAAAACATTATCAATAAAAAAAACATTTTCTTCGTTTTGCTTTTTCTTTTTTACTGGAGGCCGTAAAACCCACAGTAATCTACTGGAGATAAGATTTGTAAACAATATTCATGTCTCACAGTCCTTCCGGCATCAAATTAACTGTTAAGTAGACATTACATGAAGACATTAACCGTATAACTTGCCTACAGAATAGATCAGTGATGTTTCATATAATAATCTGTGAAATGTATTGATATTTATATCAGTGAAATGTACACTTTTATCATTGCTTTACCTCTTATTCCCGCACTATTCCCACACATCTGTGGACCATTCAAGGCCAATCAATATTAAATGTTTTTCTCATAACTGAAATTGGCAGTGTGAGAAACCAAGGTAATTCTGATTGTGTTACAAGCCTAAAACGGCATCCTTACCATTCCTTAACATGTTATTATATGTTGACCGTTCCATCCGCATTAACCTCTGGTGTCTTTACCTGTAGAGCCATGGTGTGGTCGCAGATGAAGCTCTGATATTTCAGGGGAATATGGAGGCTCTCCTTGGGCCGGAGGTAAACCCTGGGACCTGGAGCACCTTCCTCCAAGTGGAACATGTTCTCCTCCAGCCGGGTTGGAGTTTTGGTTAGTGCTTTGAAGTAACCCCACTCCTCTGTATCAGTGATGACACTGAATGGAAAGATTAAAGGACATGAGAGACATGAAAGCAGGCTTTTTAAAAAATATCTTTAAGGGATCCATTTAGGATCAGGGCTCGATGTGTTACCGTATCAGGAATAAAACCCTTACTGCTTAACACTGCTCCTTCTACAGTATGATAAGATGGTTCCAAACAGAACATTAACGGAGTATGGCCATAGTGGTACATAAAAGACATTGGATTAAAATCAATCTGTATCCAAAATCTAGATCAAATCCATTAGAATCAAAGGGAAGGTGTCCAAAATCGAAATGGTTAATCATCTGGAGATCCTGAATATGCTCAGTAAATAAAATCAGTGTACATATCTTTTGTGATTTAAATAGGTCTTGAAAAACGTGAGTCTCCCCTCTGGATTCCTACCCTCACCTAAGGTGCTAAAGGGTGGTTCATGACCGGTAAAACAAGATTGTGAACACATGCAAAATAAATTGGTTTTCTCTGGAGGGATGAGGTGAGAAGATCAGTCATTCAGGAGGAACTCGGTGTAAAGCCGTCACTCCTTTTCATAAAAAGGAGCCAGTTGAGGTGGTTGCTAGTAAGGAAGTCATCTGATCGCCATGGTCAACTGTTTTCTTAAGGCCAAAACAGTGGAGTTTAACGCAAGAAAATTAAACAAAGAGCTGTAACTCACAAAAGCTAAAAGGAGGTGCTGATCTGGGCAAAGATAGTTATTCTTGAAAGGTTCTTGACAACACATCTTCCCATTTCACATCGTTCTCACATAGGGAAGTATTGATTATATGTGCAATTGTTTGACACGTGACCATTGCAAACCACAGTAATTATTCATTTTATACCAGATCCCCTCTCTAAGAAAATACAATTTCTTGAGCACTGACAAACAGTACTGATCTCCCATTCTGACAATCTAATTCTAGTAAAGTTCATTGTAGTGCCAACAATTGAGGCAAGCTTATTCCACAGTTGAGCAGTCAACACAATGTGTTCTTTTTCAGTACAGACCAAAGCTTTCATAAAAGTGTATAAAGGTCAGAGAAAACCCCTCTCAATCTCCATCAAATGGATTTCTATGGAGGAAAAGCAACAGGAACAGATAAGACTTTCCAACAGTGGGACGTTTTGTCTCTCCTTCCTTTGAATGCAAACAATTCCATGCACAAATGCATAAAGGGGAAGTGCTGATTTAAACTTCAAACACGCCAACCCATGGGCATGGAGAAGAAGGATCTTTCTCAATAGGAGAGAGAGAGTTTATGCATTTTTTAGGGCCCCACCTCACTTACTTTAGGGAGAGATGCTACAGTCAATTCCATGACACTAACCTGTATATTCCCACCTGTGCACTTGGAATAAAACATTTTATCAATGTGTGTCTGTGTGTGTGAGAGATTTTTCCCTCTGAAAAAATGAATCATAGGGTAGATTCCCATGTTCTATTTTTCAAAAGAAAATAGGTGGTGGTGGAAGGTGGTGAAGAAGAGGATAAACAGACTGAGGTAAATACAGGAAAGACATAATGGGAGTGGGAAATAATGAAAGATAAAGCAGCAGTGTGGACATCAGCAGAGGAGCTGTCATCTCCTCTCACTATGGGCCAGCAGTCATGGCTCACACTGAGGCCAAGCGTAAGAGCAGCCATGCAAAATGGATGGTAAAGGTAGCAAACGCGTGCTCCACTTCAAGAGGACGCTCGAGGCTCTAAACCACTGCAGACATCAAAGCTACAGCTAGCCTAGCCTCTCTCTAAGTACTCTTCCTTCAAAGCCTGACTCTTGATATCAGGATGAGGCTCAGACCTTTTTTCTTTGGGTAGAAACAAAGTGCTAACCCAAGGCCTTGTCAAATATTGGTTAAAATATTGACAAAGAAAAGCAGCCTCGGCCCACTGACCATGCTATGGTTCACACAGTCCAGGAGAGTACAGGTACGGGGGCCAGTGTTTTTGATTGTGTACATATTTTCCAGTTCTTCAAACACATGGCAGACTAGTGTAATAAAATAATATATCATTTAAATATGGCTAATTAATGTTGTACATTTCAATAAAAGGTTTGCATAACACAATGACATGTAGAGGAGTGATAATTACTTGGTGTTCAGATCAAAGGATTTCTTTGGAATTCTCATCAAAATCCATTTACTTTTCAGGAACATTCCCTAATGCAACCAATGACTTTTAGTCTGCGCCTGTGTGTTGCACCCACAGACTATAGGTTTGTAGTAAATAAGAAACACTGACAACATTCAGAAAATCAGACAAGCAGTCAGTGCCTCTGTACCAGGAACAGCAAATGTTTTCCTTTCCCTGTGTCCACTTAAAATCAATTCAAACACCATGAAACAATTCCATCTGATTAATGATAAAGACCTAGAAGACATTATACAACAACTGAAACCCTCCCCCTGCTGCCTTGATATTGAGATTGCAGGTCTCCCTTGAAAAAGAGATCAATGATCTCAATGGGATTTCATCTGGATAAATAAAGGTTTTGAATTGAATTGAATTGAATATTATTCCAACAGGCACTTTTCAAAAGTGTTTTTCTAGAATCTAGAATAATCTAGATGCTTCAGTAATGAACAATTACAGGCCCATATCAAGTCATTTCTTGAATTTAAATAACTGTTCGATGTGTTCCAGTCAGGCTTTCGTCCACACCACAGCACTGAGACTGCTCTTGTAAAGGTCTTCAATGACATCCACTTAGACACAGGTGTGTGGGAGAGAAACCCCCTCTGGAGGGATCTTTGTGATTTTAACCTTTGCAGACCATTTGCATCATCTTCTCTTACATGACTTATAATACCCTATTTCTCTAGTAGAACAGGTGGAGCATTGAGAAAGAAGATTGTTTTAATGTTAACTAAATCATGAGAAAATGTTATCTTCCTTGTAAAAAAAAAGAGATATAAACCCAGAAGGCATCATTTAAAATCATTCATCTGTGATGCAGGACTAGGTAATAATGACATTATTTAATGTTTTACTTCATCTCTTGTGTGGAGATAACAGTTGCATACAAACAACACACCAGAACACTACTGCAGATGTAATAAAACACTGTTTAGAGCATTGCTTTCCTCAGTGAATTGTCCCAACATGAACTTGTTACCTTAATTTGATACTTGAAACTCACATTGCTGCAGTATAACACATTCAATTCAAAAGCTTCTTAGCTAATTTACACATCTCTGGCTGTTGGTAGAGGTGGCAGACGGTTTGGTGTAAAGTGTCACGCTACCTCATAAGGAAATATATAAATAAACTATCAGGGTGCTAAGCCGGAGAGAGGACAGATGCAGGGATTGATGACTCTCAATTAAACCTGGTAGGCCCGGTGGCCGGGCTAATGCCATAATGATTCATCCATGGCGCACCCCAGCCTTTGTTGATCAACGTGATGTATGTTAATCCAAAACTCAGGCATGAGCAGAATCCATAACAAAAGATTCAGTGCTCGGGATTAGCAATGACGCTAAGTGAAGGAAACAAACACGGCATGGATACCAAGAACGGGTGATCCAGGAAATATCAGCCATAATGGTTTCTATGTGTGGATTAAAAGGGTTGTTTAGCATCTCAACAGTTTTATGTTTGCATCTGTGTCAAGGACAACTGATTGTGCTGCTGGAGGAGCTAGAAGCTTCTATGGTTATAGGCCTGCAGTGTGTTTTGAATGGAGAGAAATGTCGCAACTAGATTGCAAACAGTCGATACAAATCTGAATTTATCCTATCACGTCTCCAAACTGGAAGTGTTTAGGTACAAGCATACACACACATCAATGTGTACACGCCTACACACACATGCATCATATCAAAACTGTGAGCGGGCTGTGAGTCAGACTCCCACAACCTGAATAAAACACGCAGTCACACAAACATCATCTTCACTTGCTGGTGGTGAAGTGCTTCATAATTTACTTCAGTTTTACCATTCCTTACAGAATTTGAAGTTTCTATTATGTATGTATTTCTATACTGCACTGCAACACAAACATATAAGCTTTAGTAAAAAAAAGTATGTATTATTAAGTATCAACACTACAGTGTCAAAATACTCAGTTACAAGTAAACGTTCTGCATTCAAAATGGTATTTAAGTATTACATGTACTTCCTTACATTCCACCACTGGATACAACATATTCTGAACAACAGAAACAAAAGATTGAGAATGGAAAGGGCTGCTCCCTCTAAATTGAACCTTTGGCTAATTGGTCGTTTTGGTCAGTTTTGGTGCACGCCGTATTAATGCTAGTCAACTAAAGATTTATACAGTCACAGACGGCCTAATATATAGCTGTACATTTTATGATGGTAGCTACAATTCTAATTTAAAAATGTAAATTCCTCAAACAAAACTTTGTTTTCCAATTGCCAACTAATTAGTGTAAAGGTGACAATGACAAATGGAACGAATCTGCATCATGAATTAGTGGCACTATTAGCTCCTACTGATGTTTAATGGAGATTTAATTTACCTTTTTCTATAGAGTCAGTCTTGGTTTTGAGAAGCCTCCAAAAAGGAGCACTTTGAGTTAGTTAGTGATAAATTAACTGCAGAATAGGATGCCACTTGAAACTTGTTATACACAGTACTAACTATAAACGTCAGGTGTAGAGAGTCATCTGTTTCCTTCTTCCTCATGTGTTAACAATGAATCATTTCCAGTGCAATGCTGCTTTACTGCCCTCTACTGTTAAGCATTCTGTATTCACAAGGTGTTTTAAGCAACCCTTGAAGCTAAGACTAGTGGTGAAAAATTCAGAGGAACTAGGGAAGGGCTAAAGCATCCCTTCAAAGAGCAAAGCACTGGATTGGATATGTCTCACATTGGGGAGATTCAAGCGCGAGGATGCAGCATCCTTTCCTAAAGCTGGGTAAAAATAGGTTCTGTCTTTGCACTCCCACCTTTGGGAACACATTGAGAACATGTGAACAGTTTCACTGTGCGGCTAATGGGGAGGGGGGTAATGGAAAACAATCACATCACAAAAGCACATCATCACAGTCGGAGGTGTTAGACTGGGACACCTATCAATGTACAAACATGTCATAGTTTTCTCAGGTTTCCTCTTTTTACGTGGAAAATGATCCTAGTAAACAAACCAGAGCCTTACCTGAACTCAGGGTCGTCAATGTGAACTGTGACGGTCTGAGGTGTGTTAAAGGGATTTCTAAGGACGAACTCTGTGTACTCAGCAGAGCCCAGGCTGGCGTAGAGCAGGTGCTGGGTAGTAATGGCCTGGCTCAGCATGTTGGCGATACACTCTGCCTTGCTGTGCTGTTCGCTGGGTTTCATCTTATTAAGTCCTCTGGCCAACCGTGCTTCCTTAGTCCGACCCTGTCAAGAGCAAAGGAAATTCCAATATCACAACAGGTGACACAATATCAGGAGAGTAAGATATGTACAATTATTATTCAAACTTTCCATTGTAAACATGAAGCACAGTCTACAAAGAAACGTCCTGGTTTGACTTGACTTACCGTACATGCTTCAGTTTGAAAACATAGATTTGTAGTGCTACAAGAGACTATTACCAACATTTACCAATCGTTTTACCATCTGACGTCTTTCTATCAATCTTGTTTTGTTCCGGAATCTCAACAATTGTTGTATTGAAAGGCATACAACAACATATTCTTCATGTACAGTCCCTCCAAGGCTACATTCTGATCAGATGTTATAGCTGGAACATGATGTACTTGGAATGGATGCTTTTCCTGCAGGAAAGCTTTATGTAATAAACTTTACCTCATGGCACAGTGTTGAAACCACCTTTTCAAAACCTTTAAGGCCATTCTATTTTTCAAAGGTTTGGCAAAACAATTACATAAATTAACAATTTCCATCGCTCACTAAGTAAAAGTGTTGGAAAATAATCAACATAATATACAGAGTTTTAGCGTTGATTTATTCATTACGTTTCTAAAGCTTTGTCCCTCATTAGAGGTTAAAGAAAACAGAATGGCTATCTCTACTTTGCTAATTTTTTTGCTTTACCAAATTAGGTTGTGGCTATAAGCGCAGAAAAGTCTAATTGAATTGCAAAGCAACTGCTCAAATCTCTTTCCTGTGCAAGCAGAGTAATATTCCACATAGTATCGGCTGTTACTGAGGTGTGAAACAACTAAAACACAGGTCTCACCACAGGAAATGCGATGTGTAAAATGTCTGAGCCAGACATGCACCACAGCCAAAATCACATTTAGCATGTGCACCCATGAGTGAAAGTACAAGATGAGCTTTCGGGTAGAAGAACAATTAACACCCTCTTGTACAGTCACTGAAACACAAGGGTTGAAGGGCACATCGCCCCGAGAATTGTAACACAGGCACGCTGTCTGCGAGACGATCAACGCCTCGATGAAAACTGCCTCCTGACATGTTTCGGGGCAAGAATGAAAGCAGTTTCTTTGCCTTTGTTGTCCGTTTGAGATTTGAGACGGCCTGTGGTGGTTCTGCTTTACAGATAAGCAGCCATTCCTGTCTCCCCAATGGCCCAAGTTCAATGTTTGAACTAACCGTGACCTCTGACTCTTCCTTGCCCTCCCGTTGATGGACGGCGGCCATGCAGTCGAGCTTGCGGCGCACACCGTCGGCCTCGCTGAGGTTGTGGTCTGCGGGCACAAAGGAGTCCGATCCGATCCCGCGTCCGAACAACGGCCCGCTATCCCCATCCATCTCCAGTCTGTGTGCTTGCGCAGCATTCCTCGCTGTGAAGGAGAGACAGGCCGTAATAATGAATATATTAACTGAACAGAGCGCAATGTAATCTCTTTGCCATTTTTACCATATGTTCTCAAAAACCCTCCAAATGTCCAAGGGAGAGAGGCGCTGACAGATTAAAGTATTGTTGGAGCACAAGGAACAACAGCTTGAACACAGACAACAGTCCAGTCAAACAACTGGCACCACTACAACTGGGCCAAAGCCCTACTGCTGGGTAAACAGACTGCCTCCTTCCTCCTAAATTATCTTTGGAATGTATCCTTTGCACCAAACATAACATTTAAATACCTGATTCATCTATGGTATGAGTCAGTAATCCAGTCTAATTTGAGCTGGATTGAAATGGGAATACCCGTGTACTAGAAAAGATTCAACAAGAGCATACGCCAATCCCACTCTTTGAAAAACAAAAACACAGAGCTGTCTATATGAACTAGAACTAAAGGAAGATGAATGAAGCACTGCAAAAAAAGGCCAAAAAGTACCAAATGCTAGTTGGGATGTACATTTATAATCCGATATTCCAGAAGTTCTTGTATGACCTTAGGCATTGAATGGAAAATAACGTTTTTTTCCGAAAAACCTGTTTATTCCCCAAAGAAAGGCTTCAAAAGTATTTTGGTATCGCGTGTATCTTATTTCCAACATGAACTTTCATTAAATAAGACGCTTGCTGAACTGGAGCTTAGGAAAACACATACATATTGAGAAAACACGAGCAAATTAAGAAAAGGCCATCATTGGCTTTTGCAATTTGGGAAGAAAAACAGTTGCACATATATGAAACACAAGCAAATTAAGAAACAGATTCAACCAAAAATGTAGATTCCCAGGAGGCAACTGTTAAAATTGCATGATGCCAATATTACTGGAGATATTTGCTATTCATCAAACGTTAAGACAATTAAAAACGTATTGTGTTCATGAGTTTTTAAGAGTTCCCTGGAAACTGGTTTTGTGTTCTAACTCAGTTTTGTTTGTTCTGCGCTTATTGCAATTTGTTTCTACTTGGGTTATGCATTACATTTTTTACAGATGGATGTGTTGTGTTCTAAAATATTGATGGTTTCTTCATCATTTTATCTAACAATACAAACACGTTTTCTTTAGCTGCAGTGAGTTGAGCTCTCTAGACTAACATAATTAACTGCTTAATGTTACAACAACCAATGGCATCTAACCAGACAACAGCCCCCACTATCTACAACTAGTCATGCTGTATTTGAATACAAAAAAACACAACAGGTTAAAGGGACGACACAACATAAACTGAAGTATATTAAAAACACACTTTTATTCAGGTTTTATTCTTTTTTCTTGCCCCACTCTAAATCCCTGACATTTCTCCCAAAGTCCTCTTATCTGAGAGGCATTGAGTCGTGTGCCAGTCACCTAACCAGATAGTGTCTGCTTCCTTTAGAGCCACAGGCAGGCAGGAGTGACACACACACACACCGACACCCACACACCCACACACACACACACACCCACACACACACACACACACACACACACACACACACACACACACACACACACACACACACACACACACACACACACACACACACACACACACACACAGCGTTGCTAACTGTTGCGAGTGGGCTCCAGTGAAAGCAATTAGGGTCCTTGTATTTTTAAATGCCACGGGAAGGTGGAGTGGAAAGAGCGAAGAGTTCAGTTTGTAAGAGAGACAAGAGCAGTGGAGAGATGGTGGGGAGGATGAGGGAGACAGGTAAGAAACAAAGCAAACAGTGAACAGACCGTGTTTGCACAGTAACAAGATACGAGCTGGGAATAAATTATTGCAACAGTTTGGGGAATATGTTTGGAGTGAGCATGCATTTATTTGTAAATCCAAGGCTAATAGCACATGTTTGTTTATCCGTGAATTCATATGACTATTTATGATCAGTGTTTTAGTACGCAAATATATGTGAAATGTAATACAATATACAGTATAACAATGTTGAGGTCTGTTCTCCTCAGGGTGTGATGTAAATGTAGATCTGCCAGACTTAAAGAGCACATATGCATATCAGGTTCATATTTGTATTTTCTGCCTCTACTGTGACATGTCTCCATGCTTTAATGTTCAAAAAGCTCTTTATTTTTCTCATACTGCCTGTACTGCAGCACCTCTTTTCACACTCTGTCTGAAACCAGAGCTCTGATTGGTTAGCTGGCCGGCTCTGTTGTGATCGGTCAACCACTTAGAGATGTCCCGCCTCTTTAGCCTGTCCCTTACACAATATGTTTAAGAAATTCCATCTGGAGGGAGCTTTGGGATGTTAGCCTTTGCAGACCACATACCTGCACAAAAACATATATTACACACTACAAGATAGGGAAAACCCAAAAAAACATAATACTTTTTTTTTTTGTATATTTCTGATGCTTCTAACTGCATGTGTGTGTCTTTGAAGCATAGTCCTGTTAAAAGGACACATTAAGGAATACAAATCAGTTGACTGAAAACAGCTTGTCTAATTGAGGAAAAAATGGCTTTCCCCGAGTGTGTGTGTTCCTCCACTTGGACTGTGGCGGGCCACCAGAGATGCTTCTGCAGGCTCAATTAGGCTGAAAATTGAGTGGTGCAGTGGTGCAGCCAAGAGACCAAATATGAAATGGATCTGGTGGTGTTGATAAAAGCAGCAGCATGGTCACCGCCCAAATGAAAGGCACTAATTGCTCTGTGGCGTAGAATCCACAAATATACATGTGTTTAGACATACACTAAGTGGAAAAAAAATGTTGGCTGCACGGTTAATGAAAGTGAAGTTAATTGATATGTTAGTACATTAACACTGACAGGATCCACTGGGCTGTGGATGAAAGTGCTTACCATTGAGTCGGAGGGTATTTCTCGACGACAGGCTTCCTCCTCTGAAGCCACCGGTGACTACGCAAGGCGTGATGATGTGAGGATGGGACGGCATCACGTCTGCTGCCTTCCTCTTGCTGGGATCTACAGGGCAGCCTGTAGAAGGGAAATACAGATTATAAAATAAAAAAATGAACATCTAGCGATAATATCAACATGGAAAGCATCTTGTGCTTATTAAGTTCATTCATACCCTAAAACTTTTCAACAGCAACCCATATACTTTCAAAACTGCAGATTCTTCCAGTGTTGTCATTATCAGACAAGCTGTATACTGTGTGTACATGCAGACCAGCGCAACCTACAGGAAACAAAATCAATATCTGCTACGAGTTTGACAAGTGCGCTGTTTTATATGTGTGATTTTGACACTTATGTCACTTGCTAGCGTTACTAAAATAATCAAAAACGAATGGGGAAGGATTGTATGGAACTAATTTACAGTGGATAAACTTGACTCAATGAGATGACATGCTGAGCAAAATGAACATGCTGCCCCCCACCCTCTGGAACTCCCTTCCACAACACATCAGAGACTGCACCGACCCCCCACTTTCAAAACACTGACCAAAACACACCTCTTCAGAATGGCTTTTAATTTGTGAATTATGTTGTGTTGCTGTTTTAATATTTTTGTATTCTATTTTTTCTCACCACTGTAAAGCGTCTTTGAGCACCTGAAAAAGCACTTTGAAATTAAATGTATTATTATTATTATTATTAAAGCTTTTATAGATTTTCTCTTTTATTTACTTTAATAAGCATTTAAGAACTAAGTGTATCATCATTGTCAACTGGTCAGACAAGCAAGACGGAGTGAATTTTCTGGACAAAAACTGCTTTGCAGAAAAAAGGACTTCATTTAACTTTTGAACTACAAACATTTTTCGAAATATTTCATTAAAGATGACTTAAGACCCCATTTTAAGGTCCAAATTATCCTGGAGCACAGTCCTGAAAAGGTTTATTTTTGTTGTTGATGTTAGTGCAGGTTGGCCTACAACTGTGAGTCTAGAACTCATTTGAGAATCATTGGGTTAATGACATTGTTTGTTTGAATAAAATAAAAGAGGCACTTCACATGACTGAAACCAAGCATTTTTGTTTCAAACTGATGAATAGCAGTGGTTGCTAATGAGCAAAATAACTAACAGGGAGAAAGCTCCCCTACAGAGACTTCAATGAGGAATGTGAGCCTTGCCTTTTTGATCTTACATAAAGCCTGAGGTTATACTGATACACTACCAGGATACTAACTGATAGAAGAAAAGTTGTCTTTGTTTAACTTCTAATTAATTATATTTAAAGACCAGATCAGACATCCAGCTGTGGCTTTAGACTCGGGTGTTGCCACTTTTTGAAGTAACAAGCCAAACCAAGATCTGAAGCCAGATCCGACTGGTTTGGCAAAAAAATAAATCAGTTTTAGCCAAAGTTCTCTTTGAAGTCACATGTGAGACAATACATTTTCATTGTAGACAGCGCCAAAGCGAACAGAGTCCAGGTTAAACCCTGGCTTAGGCAGGATCAATACATGAAGAGGAGCTGACAGCCATTAATTAGTGGCTTGAAATTGCCAGAGAGGTCTGGACACCGAAAGCGTGTCGATCTGACTGATGTGTTGGCCCCTGTCTGTTTTTGGCTATGGGCTGGGTGTCAGAGATGCAGTAAGACAACTCAATATACAAATGTTTTTAAATTCTACATCCAGCCATCAACCAGGTGCGGGATGACCACATTGTTACATTTTATTTTTTTTAAAGAATACTGAGATTTTTGAATTGTCCAATCATGTTCCATTACAGAAGCCTGATTAACCATGAATCACATTTGGGGTTATCCTGCAAAAAAGCCTCATGAAAAACAGAGTGCCTCTACCTTTCTGCCCCTAAATGGCAAAATCCTCATTCCCCCCCCTTTTTTAAGTCCAGTGGACCAGTGATCACTTAAAGGTGTGCTTGTACACAGACAGTAAAGGATAGTCACTATTAAGTTTCTTCAAGCAGTAATTAATTGTGCACAGAGCCCCAACAGTACAGTAGCTGTGGGAAAGGCTTGCTTATGTTTTTCAGCAGGGTTATTTTGCAAAACTTGCCAGGTATTGAAATATGACAGATAATTGCTCACAATGTCAAAACAACAATCCCAGCTGGCAGCAATGTTCCATCTCTAAGAGAGAATCTTCAAATACCACAGGTCAAAATACATATTTTATTCAATTCACAGGTATACTGAGGCCCACACTTGTAATGAGTAGGACACAGTTTACAACGGTTGATTGAAGAAGTAATTAAAACGAAACATTTTTTAAATTGTAATCACAGTGCCCTTTAGCCGCTTTCACACCAAGTACTTTGCTGTACTTAGTGCCTGGCACTTAGTACCCCCATGGCACTAAGTACAGATCGCGCTCACACCGGAATAAGTTCCTTGAGGGAAGATTACGCAAAAGAAGCTGCTGACGTCACTTCTTCTTCTTCTGCTTTGGGTTTACTGGCAGGCCGTAAACCACTTCACGGCGTATACTTCCGCCCGAAGTTCCCGGCCGGAAGTCCCCGGTGTTGGGGACTGGCTTCAGTAGAAGCTGCTGGGACTCCCAGCAGCTTCTACTGAAGCCTTCCGAGTAAATCGCCAGAACGCCGACACGTCCTCATCACTCCACCGCTCCCATGTTTTTTTTTGTGTTGCCATAAGTTATTCTCTCTCCGTTGGTGCGCGGGGCTAATGCTATTGCTAATAATGCTAATGCCAGCAAATACAATGGCGGCTTCAAAAAACTTTTCAGAGTTTTACGGGGCGTGGTTTGCAATTCGCCCAGCCAATAGAAATTGGTACTTTTTTCTCCCCAGGATAGTACCACCTCTCTAGCAGGCACTAAAAATGGGGGTAAAAGTTCCCGGCACTAAGTACTCTTTTTGGTGTGAACGCAAAATAAGGGGTACTAACGAAACTAAACGGGAAAAGTATGGGGAAAAGTACTCCGGTGTGAACGCGCCTCTTGACATATGCTCCCATTACTCCCATACGTTTTTAGGCATCGGAGATTCACAACATACCGATTGAGGTGCTTAATTGGGGTGTAAGAATTTGAAGCAGTTTCCGAGAGAAACCTAATTTGGGATGCTTTTAAATGAAATATGGTGAGTGCAGTAATTAAGTGGAATCGCCGCCCAGAACTCACACCTCAGTGAGCCTGTAGGAGTTTCCGAAAAGGAGCCGAAAGTACCCTCCAAATCTTTTAGAGGCAAACTCCTTCATCAACAAACTGATAATGGACGGCAGCTAAATGAGTAATGGGGAGCTGCTGTTGCCATGCAAACAGACACAGACAGAGCAGCTCTGCAGATTAATGGGCGAGGTGTCTGCCATCCCGATGCATCGCCCTCATCATCCATCACCCTTCCCTGGCCACACGACTCCGGCGAATGTATTTGTTTGAGCTATATTCCCAAATATCCCAAATATTACCGTGAAGACATTACTTCTGCTGTCGTGTAAACATCTCCAATCAATAACAAAGCCATGGAGATTTCATTCCCAACGCCTCGTTATTGGCCTTTTAGCATGCTTTCGTTTGTGTGCAAGAAATGCTTTGATGATGGATAGAGTATAATAAGCCTGCAAAGGACGCGATAAGACGAACGTGCTACTTGCCAACAATAAAACAAATGATTGAGCTTGATGATGAGCCCAATTATGACCCTGTGATTTAATCAGTCAATCTTTTTAATTAATCGGCTATCACCACAGCCATCATCATCATCAGATAATACCTGCTCTAGCGCTAATCTTGGTTGACGTGGACGTCTTGCTCTCGGTCACATTATCTGTCCCTAAGTGCTGAATCACACGGGCAGATTGTTAAAACAGAGCTGTTGATCCTCATCAATGTGATGTAAGATAATACTTGTGTTGCAGAAAGAGAGAGGCGTTGGCTGCTTCGTGCTGTCTGTGTGCAGGAGAGTAATTGTGAACAAAGTGCCAAGGGGCTGAACTCTATCAAATGTATTGACTACCTCTCCCTGCACCCCACCTTGTACGCCCTCTTTGCTCCACTGGCAGTTCTCGAGGTTGAGGCCCCAACAAACCAGTGATTTACCGGCCCCCAGAACAAATGTGAGCAAGCAAGCAAAGTAGTCTGCAATATTGGATTTATTCTGCCTGCCCGTTCCAGGCCACTGACCCTTCAGAATAACCAGATTCCCCTTTTCACCCCAGGGCTAAAAAAAGCAAGTTTGATAAACTTGGACCTAACCGCAAGAGCTTTTTAACGAGTAAGACGTACTGTATGTGCAGCCCTTAGGGAAGCCACCTAGCTAAACTAATTGTTAGGTACATTTCACTGATATTTTGTTCCACTGTTGGCAGCTTTAGACAAGGTTTTCTCGACTCTCGCCTGCTGCAACAGACAGCCTCTCTAGGGCTTATCAGGCCGCAGCAGATGAGGAGCACTGTGAGGTCTGGAGAAGGTTCTAATCTGTCTTCTCTGTGGTGAAGCAGATACATGCTTTCTGTTGGTGTGTGTGTACATGTTTGTGTGTGTGAGAACAGAAAAAAAACAGACAGTGAAAGGTAGTGAGAGCTGAAGAGAAACGATACAGACACAGCTCAGTCAGCAAAACAATTTCCTAAAAACAGGTTTTCACCTTTCTGACGAATGTGGGCTCTCATGCTGGAAAATAGTACCAACATTTTCCATATTGGATATTAAAAAAACATACTGCCCTAATGTTTTGGCAATGTAGCTAATATTACCTTTTCATAAAACTTACCTCAAACAATGTGTGTAAAATAGAGTTGGACCATCCAAAGCTATAAATTGCCTTAGTAGCCTTGGCTAGGATATACTCATTTGGATCCTGTCACGATAACATTTAAGTGATTTAAAGATGTTATCAGCCAAAATCAATAATCCAAATCAATTTGATAACAATCGATCATTCTCAATGTGTTATGTGAAAGGGGTCGCTCACAGTAATGAACACACAAAGATTTCTCACCAAACTTGTAATTCACCATACTGTAGATCTATTTAGAGTTTTAACGTCCCACAAACTCCTTGTTTCCAGGCAGAGCTGTTCCTGCGACGGAGTTGTGATCACCAAACAGCAGACAAAAAATATGTCTTGCTAGTGTTAATTCTGGAGCATCTAGCATCTTAATAAATATTTGATGACCAAAATTCAGATAAAAAATGGTGGACACTGGCCAGAAACATAATTCCAATTTAACAGTATTGTTGCACCATGTCTGTTGGTTGTGTCAATGTCAACCGCATTGTATGATGTTTCTAATAATGTAGCATACAGATTTAATCAAATTCTGAACCAATGTTACATGGAGATGGCTACATTTCTTCCTGCCGAATAAAATATGTCGTTTACGACGTGTTTCCTTTGGGGTGCAAATCAAACATATTGGCAGGAGTGGCATACGAGTAGTTCATGGAGAATTGGAACACATTTAACTTGTCTTTGCCTAAATTTGCATTATCCAAAACAAAATACTTTTGCATTTACTTTCATCTTCGCTTAAACCTTAAAAGCACCATGCTTTGTGACCAGTCCTACAGAATCCTAATGACGCTTCATTACTTTAGAGTTAAGTTTATACCCCTCTGTCATACAGTTTATTAACTTGTTCTACAGCCTAAAATCTATTCAAATTGCTTGTCTTTCCTTTCATTCTTTACTTTTTGTATTTAATCTATCCTTCAGCTTTTATGCATATGCCATCTATCTATGTTGTGTTTGCTTGCCTTTGTGTTCCAAAGAGATAATAAAACGTAAGGCCATCAATTAATCCACAGTATCTGTCTGTGGGAAAGCTCTGGGCTTTACATCAAAATGACAATGTGGATTACAAAGATTATTCAATGTTTTTCTCTATTTACCATCTTTGGGACAAAGTTGCTAACTCATAAGGACAGTTTCGGCTTTGACTCAGCCAAATTGGACCCAAAATATAATGTGGACAGGTGCTACAAAATATAAGAACCAGTTTCCATTTGTGTTAAGGGTTAAGATCTCTCTCATCTCTTCCCCCTGCCTCTATCTCCATGCTCCATGCAGAGTTCATGGGGATTTAGCAGATGAAATCAATAAAGCATTGAAGCTTTCCTCTGGATTCACCATTGGATCAGTTTCATGGGACGAGCAGGCGGTCGTCATGGTTTATGCACTCCTCATCTGCTCCTACACTTCTCTGTGTGGGAGTACTGTTTTTCCCTTCCTCAAGACTTCATACCACAGCAAAACTAAATCCCCTGTTGTTCGTGCCACCATTTCACAACTCTCTATTATTCTGATTAAGCCACTTCCTTCAGTTCTTAACAACGCTATTAATAAAAGCTGCTTTAAACAATGATTGAATGGGCCTGACAGCGTATATCATTAGCGTTTAATTAATTACTCGTCAATCCCACCTTGTGATGATTAAAAAGGATATCATTCGGTGTTTCACTCTTTTTTTATTCGGAAATGACAGTCTGCCACTCACTCTTTTCCAATAAAGCCTAATTCTGATGACTTCCCGAACGGGGCGGAGTAAAGACATAATTAATAGCATGCATGACTGGAACATCAAATAAGAAAAGAAGGAGAGAGCCGTATGTAGTCGGGACTGCATTGCTTTTGAATTATAATGGCAAGAATGATCGTATAACTAAAATATCTCCAAAAATCTTTCTAGGATGTCTACGTGACCCTGTAGCTAATGGTTTAATGCAGAACAATAAAACAAAGATCACTAATGGAACTACAGGCTTTACTTATGGCTCTGCTGATCAGACTTTCTCTTTTTAACAGACTGTCTTCATTTCTTCATGAATTACGATGACTTCCATTCTGCCATTTTTCTAAATGCTATTAAGTTTCTGTCACTGCATTTGTTTCAAATTAAAAGCCTATCAGGAATGGGAGGGATTATACCCTGTGAGTCCCTGGAAGGCTTTTTAATATGACAAATCTGTACACAAAGTGTTGGGTTTCAATGACAGTGGCTTAGCAGAGATAAAGGGAGGCAGCCTCTATGACTAATGAAAACAGGAGCAGGTCAGAAAACAGTGAGGATCCTTATTTAAATATAATAGTAACAGAGGGAACATAGAAAATGGCTTCTGTGTTATATAAGCTAGTTTAAAAAAGGTTTAGCTAATAAAAGGCCCTAGACTAAGGCTAATAGAGTGATGCAGTAATGAGATCAATTTAAAGGCCGACTACGGAAAAAAAAAACATTGGATTTTGGTATAACTCAGAAATTAAGCTTTGTGGCCAACAAACGTTTATAATAATCTCAAAATAGTAACACCCACTTTGTGATTTTGGAAGTGTAAACGCAACGTGCGCAAATAAAACGTAATGCTAAAAACAAACTACAGTAAATCACATGGCTGTGCATCACCGGCGTGATGATGTTTAGTATTTTTATTTAATCATTTATAGATATATATAATAATAAATAGAAACCGCCGTTTTTATGACACAAAGAAGTTTCGGACAATCACGAGTGGGGTAATAATTGATACGACTTTTTGTCGTAGATAAAACGTGAAATTCTTGTAACCAAAAACACATAAAAAAAAAAACATTGACTTTTCATTTCTGGGTTGTAGGAAACATTACTGCATCACTCTTAAAGAATGTACTGTTCACATTAAACCAGCCAAGAGGATCATATAGCAATGGCAAACCAAACAGGACATTACTTTAAATCAACAAGATCCTCACAACAAAAATAACTGTCAGCCTCTCTGAAGGACTGCTTTCCCTTCCTGTCACACTGCCATACTTATTTTCTCTCGCTCTCTGTGCCATTAACCATTTTTTCAAGCAACCTGCGACCATCTTTCACCTCTCGAGCTGAAATCAAGGAGCTGTATCTGCAAACTGTCAGCACAGAAAATACAGCCTGCCATCCCGCTAGGCCAGTGTACATTTTTGAGTCCATCCGTTAGAGTGGGGATTTAGGGGTAGTAGAATTTCTGGAATCCAGAGAAGCCATGTAATCCTTCTATTGAACTTGAAAAACCACCAAAAAATTGGAGTTCACACATGATGTCAGTGATATACTCCTCCTGTCCGCCTCTCATTTCTGCCACCGTGCCTCATCACACAACCTGTCCACGCTCTGCTACACCTGCCTGTCTATATGTATGCGCGTATGCATGAGTGCACGCTTTCCTGGCATGAGTGAGGGCTTTGATGCACACACATGCTCGTGTGTGTGTGTGTCCTTCCTATCAAATCTCTGTCAAAGTCTTCATAAAGTGGATCAATCTGCCGTGCCGTGTGTAACTTCTACATTTTTCAGAGATGGCTTTAATGACAGGGCTAGCACCCACCAAATAAGAGTACGTATTTATTAAAGGTCGATGACAGGCGCAGGGGGAAGAAAGAGGAAGATAGAAGGGAGGTGAGAGAGGAAAACAAATAGAGGGAGGAAGAGAAAGAAGGCTAAATTGATGAACAGGTGAAAACAGGAAGACGTTATAAAGAGAGGAGTGTGCATGTGAGGAGCGACAGATGGAAGCAGAAACAAAAAAAAGTGCTTGCGAGTCCTCCCTCCCCAAATTGATTCTGACTGTCGGCCAGGGCGCCTGATGGATATCTGAGCCTTGATTGGAATTTACATGCCAGACGCTCCCCCTCCCCCATCCATCGCCTGCACATCCAATAACCCAGCGTGCTCTCAACCTGCTTTGAGTGATAAGTGCTGGAATATTTAATCCCAATGACACTCTCCGAAAGCTCAGAGAAGGATGCATTGTTTATGAGAGGAGGAGGTATCGTTTCAACAGTTGATTAATGGCAAAGGAAGCTATCGTCAGATGCCATCGCACCGCGGGGGCACGCTAGGCCCAAATTGGATGAGTGTGAAGTAGTAGCAAAGGTGCTCAGTTGCTAGATGGAGTGGAACTATCACACCAAGATATTTGGCGCAGTGTTTGCTTTGCAAGCCTGCACACACCTCTGGTAAATGGGAACTTTTGTCAGCAGCAGAGGCAGCCCTGGGGATTCACTGTCATTTCCCAAGTCTACACATTACTTCATAATCTGAAGCTCCAAATGGGATATGTCCTGAATATAAAACCCTATTACTATATATATTCCAGGCTTAGAAGTTTTGGGTCATTTATTTTATTTTGAATGATAGAACAAATACAATTTCCTTCATTTTTAAAGAATGAAACCACCAAAAAGACCCCATACCCTCTTCTGTGTCCCAATGGGAGCAGTACTGGGTTTAACTGCAGTTGGAAATCACATACTGACGGGATGATTACTATACTCAATCAGTATTTACTGCATACTGCCTACCTAATTAACTTTTAAGTTTGATTACTGCTGATCACACTGAAGAGCACCCATCAAGGGTTAGGGTTACTCATGTTAATGTATCACATGACCAGCTAGCGACTCTGTCACATCACAGCAAACATCACGGCCATTTTTTTTTTTAAAGATGTTGTTTGGATAAGCATCATTTTTTAAAGATGTTGTTTGGATTTTCTTTAAAAAAAATTGTTTTATTATATCATAACTTAGTACTTTAAAAAAAAATGCATGTCACATATTTAACATATGTAACATTAAGCTGTCTGTGGCTCTTTTTCCTGCTGTAACGACGCACATTTCCCCTCCGTGGGACTAATAAAGGGATTCTGATTCTGATATTTGGAATCCATATTTAGAGCTTTTGGCTGGTCTCAATGCACCAAGACGCAATTCATTGTGGGACAGTATTTTCTTCACCATAGTATTTCTGGTGTACACACTGGAGTGGGAACGCACTACATAGTAAAAGAACAATTAGTTGTTGTTTTTATAAACTTAATTTCAACCTTGAGTTGAGATCATTGTGTCCCCAGGAATTTGTATATTTGGTCTGTCCATTTGTTGTTATCCTACCTTAATGTTGGGCATGGGCATGTCAGTATTTGGCAAAGAAGTATTTTAACAATTCAATGTGAGTACTTGCCTATGTTTCCAGTGCGTACGTGCAGCCGGCCCCTGATGATGGTCTGGACTGTCATGGGGCTGATGGTGGTCCGTTGGCCCGGATCAGCGCTTGTCAGCAGGATGTCCTCCACTACATAATCTGTGGTCAGCACCTCCACCTCCTGAAGGGCCTGCACTGCCGATCTGCCCTGACGCAACATGAACTACAAATACAAAACAGAATGAGCGAAAAGCGCTTTTAACACAAATATTATTATCAATCCTTGTGGGAAAGTGATTGAATGAAGATGAACTCGCAAATAAATTAGATCACATTAACAAAAAGGAACGGTTTGATTTATCGCTAAATGAACAAGGTCAAAAGGCCCTTCCCAGTTGTAAAATACTCCCTTATTCTTTTCTCATTAAACGCTTTACAAATTTCACCAAGCTGCAAAACAAATCAATTTTACATCAAGGTTGGCAAGAGATTTTCTGTCCAATCAATAAAGAGCAGAGATGAAAAGACCAGAATTAAAAATCCCTTTAATGTGCGGTTGTTTTTTTCTTTAGAGGTTAAGATACAGTAGGAGGGAAATGTCTTTCAGTTATATCCTTGAACACAGAGCACACAGGGAGCAATACTAAACAGTATTTGTTTACCGAAACGTGCAACATATTTCATAAAATAAGACCATTTGCAATTCTTCTGGTCCCAGTAGACATACATTAAAATCATTAAAACAACTATTTTGTAGTTGTAAATGTCATTTTTGTGCATTAGAGGCAACCTGGTTAATATACAGTTTACTGAAGCATTTCTGTATTTGACATTCTATTATCAGTTTTCTCCGCAACGCCTGGTTCACTCTATTAAATGTGTTAGAACAATCTGCAGACGCTGCATGAATCCATGACAGACGCACTGCGATACGATGAAGGTGTGTCACGAGCTGACAATGCATGTGTAAACAGGATGTTTTATTTTCCTTCGATGCAAAACTCTAGGGAGTTTTGTTCTGAACACGTCAGTGGGATCGGAATTTGCTTGTAATCCTACAACAAATCATCTTTTTTTCTCTATAGTTTCCAATCACAAGTCGACTTCGGTCATTTACCTTGAGCTCGATGGCGGTAGAACCTATGAGGAGCAGTGAGTCGCTGTCCCAGATGTCGATGTGCATGGTGTGGAGGGCCAGGTAGCGCAGGAACCAGCGCTTCTCTCCTTGCCTTAGGAAACTTTCATCTACTTTGAACTGCACCTGCAGGCCCGGGGAACCTGGAGAGGAGAGAGGAGACTTCAGCATGGAGGGGAAATTATTTACGCTGTTCAGAAATGATGACGATATGACCAAAATATGTGTTGTTATGCTAGTTGATGGCTGTTTTCCAAATCTGGAGTAACAAGCAACTACTCTACAGCTTTGTAGATAGGATTAAGACCAAGACATTGTCTTTCTTCATAGCTACATTCACTATAAATAGTGACAGAACAATGGATGAGGTAGGCACATGAGAAATGTGGTATAAGTCACTCACTATTGATGAGAATTGTTTAGAATGAAAAGCCCAAGACTGTATGTAGCGCTAAAAAGATCATCTTATTAACCATTGAGTTGATGGATAGGAACATATTGTAAAAAAATGGTTTCATTCATTTTCTATGCCAACTTTCTACCTTCCAGCTGGTCAATTGTGGAGATGTGTTCTTTTGTCTCCTGCCATATTGAACTGAATGATATTTATGTTTTGGAGTGATAGAAAGACCAAAACAAGACGTCTTGATATGTCTTAGGAAAATGTTGCGTTTTTTGCAGACAATTTGGAGAGATAATAAGTAGAGTAATTAACAGTTAACATCTTTTTTGTTGCAGCCCACCTTGGATGTCATTAGGGTTAAAAGGGCTTAGGTCTGGAAAGTGTACTATCCTGTCATTAAGTTGTGACAACCTAAAATATCTGAATCTTTATGGAAGGGCGACATAAAATCCCTCCTTTAAATTCGGACCCATTTGAGACTTTGATGGAATGGCAAATTGATAGTCGACACCACCAAAAGAGCTGTCTAAAATACTGAACCGTTGCATGTTTCCACTGCCAAAAAACCCAATAAATATGCAAAACCTGGAGAGTGACAAAAAAAAATCTAGGATCTGATCACTAATTTATCTTTTTGTATTCATCCAGATGGCTTTGAATTCAGAGGGTGGGCCCTATTATCTGTAAGCAGCTGTCAAACTTGTGGACAGATCTGATCCGGTGCAGGAGCCATGTACTGGGACTCATTAGGTCTGATGATCGCGCTGCATGGGAGTACAATAACCAGGGAGCATGAGGCCATTTCACACAATCTGAAGCACCCTAGGGTTCCCATAATTCATGATAATGGTGCCTAACACTGCCAAGAAACCTCAGGAGTGATTTTCTGAACAGCGGGATAAAGTCATGACTTTAATCAGCACATCCACAATGGACCCTTAAGAGGAACACATTCTGGCCTTCATTGCTCTAAAGCAAAAGGGACTTTTTTCTTCCTTTTTTAAAGAAAAATGCTACACATACAGTTTGAATCTGCTCTCGAGACAATAAGCGGCTATACATTTCGTTTTTATAGCGTTAGACATTTGCTATCATGTCCAATCCTGCAAGGTCGCCATTTCATTTTGATTAAATCCGATTGGACCAAAGCCATATTTGTTTTGGTGTGCAAAACGAGCGCCCTGTGATTCTTTGATGACAGCTCTGCGATGCATCTGTCTCATCCTCAAACTCAGAGCGCTTCAAATGAAACTGACCCAATCAGTGATCCACCTCAGCTGGTGAGGGGGTACAATCAGTCAGCTGTGGCACCAAAAACCAACCTGCAGCACTATGGTATTGTTACCGATCGTGCTTGTGTGAAAGGTGTGAGTGTGGATCTGTGCGCCGATTCTCCCCAACATATTATACCTCCAAGTCCATATCAAAGCAACTCCCCCCACCCCGCTGTCTTTATTCCCATAAGTTGAACGTGCGGAGAAGCAGCTGGCTGGATAGAAGTGGAGTAATGAGGACCTTTGGTGACAGCCCTGCTGTGTTAAAGAGACCAGCAAGCCCCTCCAACTCTCTCTTCACACATCAACGGGTAGGAAACTTTAATTTTTTCATACACACTCTCGCAGGATTTCTTTCAAGCATGCATGCAGTCAGACAGCCTGGTAGGATTTAGTTTTTCAGAGTTTTGTTAAAGTAAAATGCCAATGCATGTAGCAAATTCCACGTTCAAACGATGTAAAGATCCATCATTTGCTATTGGTCCAAATGACTACCTGATTTGAAAATAACTCTCCCTACAAGGTCCATGTAGAAGCTGTTATGGAGCTTTTCACCATATCTTATGTACTTTAGTGGCAGAGGAAGTTTGCACGCTTTGCTTCACATTGCTCTAAATTCTTATATAGTCTATTTGATTTATTTCATACAAGACCAAAGGTCACTTACTAGTGTGGGAGACTGGTTGTGGTCTGGTACTTTTTGCTCCTGTTAGATGCAGATGAAAGCCCTGCAAAGCTTTTTATGGGACCTAGGATTATTATAGATCATATTTCTTTTTAATTATATGGATACTGACATATTATATTATTATATGGATGTTTTTCAATAAAGTGCCAGGAGAGTAAATTTTTTTATTTATTCTACCAATTCAATTCAATATTAATACAGAAAATTAATGAAATAGACAATCGAAAACAAAATAAGTAGAAGAATATTTATTTTGATGTCATACAGTATAATGGCCCAAGTTGTGTATATTTCTGGTTTTAAAGGGTGCATGCATGTCATTTTCGAGTAACTTGGAAGACTGTTCAAGCTGCATTTAGCCACTTACTGTTGTAATTATATCAACATGCCTGATCATTATTTATCAAGACTTCTTTGTATAAACATGGTGGTAAAGCACTAATAGTCAACCCTACAATAATGTTGTTATGTATATTGCTATATAACCCACACTCGATCAGATAGGCTGTTGTGTGTATCATTTTATGAAGGTATACATGTAAGCCTCTGAAACTGCTTTGATACAATGATGAGACACTAATACTGTGCAGTTAAAGGGGGGAACAAATGATATGAGTGGGTTGCAGCTCATCAAAGTGAGTCGAGGTAGGTTACAGGGAAGGTTTCACAGTGAAATCCACCCACGCTTAACCAGTTTTTGTGATCAAATGAAATAAAATAATAATACAAACAAGGGAACCATTGTTTTATCTAAAAATAGACTATGGGGATAACTAAACAGATGGAGACAAAAAGGAAACCAAGACCAGAGTAGTCTTGATATTTCTTCAGAACTCCTTTAAACCTAACCGACACCCTTTCCTTCTCCCAACCACCCGCCAACTCCCTCCACTTGGACCATTAATTCTCCCAGCATGCTGTAGGCTTGTGTGCAGTGGACGGGTGGTGATGAAAGCATGGAGGGAGAGAATATGTGCTGTGTGTTTGTGCTTACAAGCGAGGAAGAGCTGACAGAAATTGCCCAAGGGTTGTT
>CALSBW010011330.1:2706232-2720514 GCA_943590975.1 Lindbergichthys nudifrons
CACACACACACACACACACACACACACACACACACACACGCCAAGACACTACGTTCAAACGCTCCCACTGAATGACGAGATAGCAGTGGATCATTGATCTCATACAGTGATTGGATCATTCATATCTTCATAGATCACTTAAACCGCTGCTCAATCTTTTACATTAACATGCATTTGTCCAATTAGGGAGTAAAGGATTACAAAAGACCATAACAACGTTATTGGAAAGGGGGAATTCAATTCCCTCCCTTAATCAGTAGGAGATTTTTCACTGTGCTAAAACTGCTATTGTAATTTTTTACAATGGTGCTGTACATTAAGCAGAAGTAATCATGAATTCTCCGCTCTGTTGGTTTAATTGAATTGGAAAGAACATTCAGTGACTGTGGAGTGGCACATAGAGCCTAGAGCCAAGCTTGCAGCGCTATGAGCATGTTCTTTGGCAAAGCCACACTTGAGTTAAATGCTAATGCTAAGGTGACAAAGCTAACATGATCATCAGAAGGTATAATGTTTACAATGTTCGCTATCTTAGTAAGTCTTTTGGGCAGTAATCACCACTACAGCTGAGTCTGTTGGTAATGTCAATGATTATGAAGACACAGACATTTAGCTGATGGTGCTAAAGGAAAAGGATCAGGTTGACATTTTTCCTGAGGGAAAATAGGATGTACGTACACAAATGTTGAGACATTTACACTCAAAAACAATAAATGTCAATGTCATGGTTCATTATTGTGGTATTAAAAGAGAGAAAGAAACAATCAAAGATTCATTAGCCACGTTATAGCTGGTCATCCAGGAAAAGGACTCAAAAAATAGGAATCCCACAGCAACATTTCCACACTTATTTTAGCTAAACTTTTGATACCAGAGGAAATCATTAACCGGGTAAACACAAAGAGAAACTGTCAAACTATAGTTCTTAATTCTTTAAAAAGAGACTGAAACTTCAATGGTTTCAATAGCTCACAGATATGAGTAAACATGTGGGAAGGGTTAGAATATATAAAAGGATCTTTGTGAATGTAGGAAGGATTTGTGAAAGAAACGTAGACTTAGAGTTGCAGAGACAGACAGAGAAGTGTGTCTGTGGTAGGAGACTATGGGTAGGCGTAGGAACTAGGGTGGGGGGGGGTGTATTGTTTGTGTGCTCAATATCACCCTCCGTTGAAAGCTGTAATATCTCTTCCATTTCATCAGTTGCTACATGAACAGACGTGACATCAATCAGGGCTGGTTCTGCTGATTGAAGTGCTTCAGCATCAGAAACCATCATGGAGCATTATGGAAACAGCCTGCAGTTTGTAGGCATTGATTGTTAAATATTTGTATGTAGTTGTATACTTAACTAATCTAATTTTCCAAAAACTTTTGTAATTCTTATTAAAGTAACATTCCTTTTTATTTGGTAAACCTTTTGACATCATATCTCAATTGTGTATGTGTCACCATTGGTTTGGCAGAAGCTGTCATAAACTGACTTTTCATCAAGTTTTAACCCCATTTTTACAATACACTACGTAGGTCTCAGTCTATCAATATTAAACAGATGAAGGATTTAGTCATAGGACACTATTATCTACTGTTATCAGGCTGAACAAACGTTAGCAGCAGCCATGTTGTGATGGCGAAAGTAGAAGACTTTTACAGATAATTTGTCTCCCGGTAAAAACCTTCTTAACAATGAACACTGAATAAATCTGAACTGAGAGGCTGAGAGAAATAGTGGTAAAGACTTTCCCACCAACACACTTCCTCAGGACTTGTTTAGACTGACCGACCCGTAGTGGCAGAAATTACATATGTTCGAGTTGCAGTTTGGACTTATGTACCAGGAACGTTTTGTATATTATATATGTTACTGGGGACATGAATACGGGCCAATTAAAGGCATAGGACTGACTGAACATGGGCAGCATTGTTATTTATTGTTTGCAGCTCTGGATCCTTACCGGAGTTGACAGTGCCGTCTTTGCTGATGGAGGCCAGGACGCAGGGAAGTGGAAAGCTGGCTTTCTGTTGCACATTGTCGCTGATGAGCAGTTTCAGCTGCTGTGATGTGACTGGTGGAAAGCGATAGAACTGTAAGGTGAAGTAGATGTTGTCAGGCCAATCAGGACCAACACCCGCCGTCGGTATTCTGGCAAAACACAGAGGGTGATGATTATTCCACAAAAAGAGCAATATTTAAAGTAACACGGAAATACTGATTGTAAATAAATGCACACGTGATTGATTTACAAGCCTGGAAGTCACCAAATTAACACTAACTCTGATATTTTTATTACAAACCCGATGTGGGGAGTAGAGTGGTGGGCATATATGAAAATTAACGGTTGAAAATGGCCTTAAAAACCTGCAAAAGTAAATCACATTTCAGCTAATGATTTACCTGAGACAATTCCAGGAAAGAAAAAAAATGAAATATGCATGTCTTGCACATCCCACCTCAGCCAATTATTCAGCTTTACAGCTTCTTAAAAGTAAAAACCCAATAATAAAAATGAGGATGAGAACTCAAAGTACTAAATCATAGCTAAAAGTGGCCATAAATCGGAGAGCTGATTAAGAAGATACAAACTTAGCACTGCACCTTTGATTCATTAAGAGTGGATAACTTGGCTGCTTCTTAAAACTTAAGGCAGCTTGAAAACATAGTTATTAGATCTGAAGAAGTAATTAAATCTTGTCTATGTCAAAAAAAGTGTATGACTGCAGTTGTAATATGTAAATACAAAGGGAGTAATTGTTTAAAGTTTGTTTTCCAGAATGTATTTGGAGAAGGGAAAGTCTCTGTGACATGAGAACCTCCTGGTGTTGTGTGTACCTCTTTACAAAAACACCCCCCTCCGAGTGTGATTTCACAACAACGTACACAGATCTAAACACAGACTTCAAACTGTGGATGGCCCATAAAATGTTTTGCTGCTATAGGCTTAGACTGTCGGGGGACACCTTACTTCTTCCTTCTCTCTGTCTGTACCTGTGTACTCTCATGTTCCGAATAACCCAGCTTCCCCAAATTTCTTTTTGGTGTCTATCTACGACGGGATCCTGAGTCGTGGCTCATCCTGTTGCTGTGGTCCTGGATCCTGAGTCCTGCATCCTGAGTCCTGGATTTCGAGTCGAGGCTGAACCGGTCTCTGCGGTCCTGCCTGACTCTCATCATACTAGGGCTGCACGATATTGGAAAAAACTGACATTGCGATTTTTTTTCCCCTGCGATATATATTGCGATATGAAAACATACAGGAATTGAAGAAAAGACCGTTTTTTTTCCTGCAAACCATCCTTTCTTGAACTTTAATGCTATACAATTGGTATTTTTTTAAACTATATTTAACCGGATGAAGGATTTTAGTCACGGACGTCTGGATCTTTTTTTTTTAAATCGCACGTCCACGCGATGTGAATATCGCGCATGCGCATATCATGATTATCGTCACGACACGATATATCGTGCAGCCCTACATCATACTACTTCCCTGATGGCTCCCACAGGATAGTTGACATCCTCGTGGATTCATCTTCTTATTATAGACACATGCATTTCCAAACATTTGGACTACCTATGTTGTAAAATGTATTATCTTTTCAATTGACACACGGCATCTATTGCACGTCTGTCCGTCCTCGGAGGGGGATCCCTCCTCTGTTGCTCTCCCTGAGGTTTCTCCCATGTTTCCCTTTAAACTGTGGGGTTTTTCTCTGGAAGTTTTTCCTTGTACGATGTGAGGGTCTAAGGACAGAGGGTGTCGTATTGTCATACTGATATTCCGTACAAACTGTGAAGTCCACTGAGACAAATGTAACATTTGTGATATTGGGCTATATAAATAAACATTGATTGATTGACATTGAATGATTGAAAATGTCCCAGTGAGCCTGCAAGGACTCGATTTAGCAGCGAGCATAATAAATAATGAGCGAAAATTCAGGGGAAGCTTCTTCTGCTTCCGTCAAATGAACAGATTAGCAATCAGTCATCGGGTATTTAATAACGAGGAGGGAAAAAAAGATTTCAAAACGAGCAGAGAGTGCTAGGACCCCGCGTCGACGGACAGGACGTAAAAGCCTCAGGTTTCAAAGAAGAATCTAATAAGAGCGGTGTGTGACCTCCCAGTCAATCACTCGCTCTGATACTTCACCGTTAAAGTTTCCACCGTGCTCCGCCTTCACAGAGGAGCAGGCATTAATATTCATTCCGTAAACAGACAATATTGATAATTATGGCGCCCGGGTGAGAGCTAGGAAATTACACTGCCTGGTATCCACAGGCTCCTAAATCCCTGCGCGCCATACTTGTTTGTCATAATTATGAGGTAACCCTCAGCCCACGCTACAGTGAGCCATAGAGATTCACAAAGTATGTTCAATTATGGGCTTTCAGAAAAAAAAACTAAAATAAACTGGAGAATTAAATTAGCTTTGGTATTTTCACACATTAAAGTAAAAATCCATACTTTCTGATATTAAAATATCTGCTTTGTTCACGGTCTCCCACGGATAATATGGTACAGTAGTGTTTCAGCTTACCCAGGGGCTTTAAGTGTTTGCTGTTGCAATCTTACAATACGACTGGGTTGTTATACCATACTTCCTTCTAACTCGCCTGCAGAAAGGAAGTGATTTAATTGCCAGCCTGTCGGGAATAGACAGGATAGTGATGATGCGCTGGGGAAAAATGAAAGGTATCAGAAACATTTCATTACTGACCTCGCTGCTCAATATCAGGGAGGGGAAGGTTCTTGTAAGAAAGTCAGTCTGACTTCTTTTTATCAATCTCACCGTGTGCATCCATTATCAAGTTATTTTTTAACACTTTGGTGCATCTGATTTATTGCGAAATAAAACTGTTATTACACCCATATTAATCCCATGTTACACTGTTATTAGACCCATATTACACAAATGTAAGACTGTAGCTACACTGGTATTTCTCCCATTTTACACAGGGACACAGTCTGTCAAATGACTGTATCCCCCAGCATACTCTTCTTATTCTAAAGGACACAGAGGCAAAAAAAGAGTCCTTTGAAGACTTTACCTTTGGTTTTGGGCACTTGTGGGGGCATTTTTCAATAATTTATAATGTTTTGAAAACTAAAAAGCTCATGTAAAAAACAGACATCCAATTTGGAAGATAAATAACGTAAATGCAGTCCCAATCATTTTCTAAAGCCTATTGCTCCATACCAAGAATACCAATGATTGTTTTTGCTTCTTAGCCATGAGGTGCCTCTTTTCCTGCTGCTTTTTCTACCTCCATAACTTAATTCCTCCTCTATGCTCTGCTTAAAAATAGAGGGTAGGTGTCATAGCACAGCATCAAAGCCCACATTGTACACACCATCAGACAGAACAATTGTCACAGAGTAGCTGACATGTGTTGCTCTAGGGACCTAGGCTAACCTTCCAACAAAAAGTGGCTTGAAAAGTGTTCTTTATCTGAGAAAAAACATTAAAAACTTTGATGAAAACTACATATTTTGCCCAAAAAGGTGAATAGTGTGCGGCTTGGTTATATGCTTAGATGGAATAATGAGGAATATGTACTCATCTCTCAAATTTGGAGTACACAGGTGAACCTTAAGCTAACATCTTCTACCATCACAAAGGAAGACCCAAATATTTGATTGTAAAACAATCCTCATAGAGTGCCACAGTGACGCGTCCTAAAACCCGGAAGTAAACTCCTTCCAGTCCTTCGACAAAAACCAATGCAATATCTCCATAGGATTTTGGAAAATAGCTCGAAATAAGGTCTGTGGTAGACACAAATTGAAGAGACGGATCATGTTTTGTTCAGCCGGGTAATATCCACATGTCTACCCTACTTTTATCATTTTCTAATCATAAATCAATCGATCATAAATCTATCGATTAGGAAACCGGAAGTGGTAAAATGCTATCTTACTTCCGGGTTTTAGGACGGGTCACTGTGGCACTCTATTGAAAGCAAAAATGTCTATCAACACCTAGGAGAGAGAACAGCTGCACATGTCAAGTGTTGAAGTTGGTACGCAGGAAGTCATGGCAGCATGATGGCGATGAACAAGACAGATGTGTGTTGGATTTATCAAACTGCTGATGCTGCTGATGACAGGATAGAAGGACACAAGGAGTGGTGTGTTTTGTACCCGTCCTTCAGCACCCCCCCCCTGTCAGCTCTGACAGAGGGGACACGGGCTCTAGGGTTTTTTGTGATGAGATGCTGACAGATGTGCGATTCAGCCATTGCTTGTGTGTTTTTATTCAGACTGCGAGTGTGCGTCGGTGTCTGAGTATGTACCTGACGTGTGTGTAGAGGATGACTGGCAGGACTTTATGCCGGCACGGTTTAAGTGTATTGAAGATTTGGCTGCAGTTCAATGCAGAAAAAAAGAGAAATCTCAAGGCAGGCTGAGCACTGCAATAATGCATTAAGTGTGTATATTTTCCTATACATGGTAAAATGGCCTGTGGCTCAGTCTACAATATGTTAGTTGAGTGTTTCAAACAGTGATGGAGGTAGTTTTTGAATCCACTTCTTAGGTAAAAGTATCCATGCAGCAATATAAAAATATTCCATTATAATCAAAAGTAGTGAATTAAGAATCCTACTTGTATAAAAGTGCATATTTCGGTCCCTCTGTCTGATATATTTTCATGTATGACATCCTTAGGTCATATTTTTCCGACTTTTCCCACCAACTCTTTTACATAAAACCATGTGAGATGCTTTGAGGGAAACATCTACATTTGGTTGCACGTTTAATGACGCATAGAGATCTGAAATGTAACTCCAATTACAATGATTTGTATTAGCGTCCCAAGCCAAAAAGGTGTGAAATCACTGGTTTTGTGTTTTAAATTCTTACCTTAAAATTCTGTCAAATAAATGTGTAAAAAGCACAATACATCCCTAAAAGGTATAGAGAAGCGGAAGTCAAAGTAACATAAAATGGAAAAACACAAAGAAAGTACCTGTAGTTTAAGTGGATCAATTCATAAAAAATAAAGTTACAGTCAACCAATACTATCAAATCAACGACTGCTCTCATTTTAATAAATAAAAAAATCATTGTATTAACAGAAATATTTCAGGAGCATAAAATCATAAACCAATCTGCACTGATCTCTATGACAAAAGGACAGACATTGTGCAGTACATCAGCTGCTGTTATCATTGGTAACACTGATGTGACCCCGCACCACAGGCCTCACCTGGTAAACGCCAGAAACTGGAACACCAGCAGGTTGCCTTGTAGAGGGTCAATCTCTTCCCGCCTGGGGTCAAAGGCCACAGGCTCTGTGGGGTCCAGGACTTCAGCCACCTGCCCATCAGAGTCAACGATGTTGGGGAAGCCAGCTGAGTAGAGGTGGGCCAGTGCGGTCCTGGAGCTGGCTGAGCAGGAGCTAAAGGAGAAAGTTGTTCAATTAGAGGACAGTTCGAGAGTCATGAGCACACATCGATCATTCGCCAAGCAGAAAATACTTAATCGAGCGCGAATGCTGATGCTTTACGAGGGTCTGGATGTAATGCGTGTAACCAGAGATACAGCAGCCTCACTTGGGCGATTTACGGTTGTAAATGAGGCTTACGATTTGTTTGGGATCCAAGCAGAATACAGTGCCGCTTTATCATTTCAGACCCAGTTTTGTTTCGGTTTCTTTGGGATTCCTTACCTATTGGGACTTGATTTCAATATTTGCCTGGACTTAACAAATGCAGGGAAAAAAAGCTCAGACAGCAGGAGGATGTCAGCAATATCCGTCAAGAAGCAGAAGAACGAGAACGCTTACAGGGGAGAGGGAATGGGTGCCAAATCGCCCCCTCTGGATTTTCCCAACATAATTGGCAGTTATCTGTAATCATAGTGGCCACCTGTTTTTCCGCAACTATGGTGACGTTCATAACTTATGCTCTCGACACTGACACCAAACGCTCTGGGTATGATAAACACAGTGCACAGATGTCTGGCTAAAGTGCAAGCACAGGAAAAATGAACAATAATATTTGGGTTATTATAAAAGTAACACAGCCTCCATTAAACTAATTAAGGCAACAACAGTGAAGAAGACAGTCGATTGGGCTTTCTCCTCAGTGGCTGTATCAATTTCACGCCTTCAAAGTTAGATCTTAATTTAGCCCGGGTGGATTAATATTCAAGACGTCATTTTTATTTCAAAGGGGGCTCAATCAGATATGCACGGCAAACTTCAATTAAACTTCTTTAGATTCATTGTTCTTCTCAAAAGAAGTGGGTCAGCCCGTACCGTACACAGTCAAAAAGATGTTCTGGCTCCGAGTGAAGAGGCAGAGATGTTTCAGCCTAGTGAACTGAACAGCGTGGTATCTGGATCCAAATTCTCGGATTGGGAAAGGGTTTTCGATGCCAGCTGCTTATTGACAGACTTTCTTTGCTAATGCAAGGTCTTGTTTCGGAGTAACCGCGCCCATTATTTGCAGGGTTTCTCATTGGTGGTCAGCTTTACCGCTGCCATTAAGATATCTTCTCCAAAACTTTTATTATTAGCTGCTGTGTAAACTCAGAGCTCACAGCAATGTATTCTGTAGCAAACTTAATCAAAGTCAAAACCTCAGCCTTACAGCTGGATTTAATCATGTATTCCCACACAACAAAAACAATGCTGAGGCCATTACCCAAAGTGGAATGTAAAGGCTGACAAAACGATTTCTTCAAATTGGCTCTGAGCTGGATTCCACCGCTTTCTGACAACATCGCTGTACCGCACAGCGAACACATGCTGCCAATTAGAGAGCCGATCGATATCCCTCTGTAGATAGCGAGGCAGTGAACTTTTGTGGTAATGAAGGACTGTACACAGAGATACCGCGGCCAGATAAAACAGAGGCATGTTTAAAGTGGCTCCTTTATTCAATAATGTCTCCTGAAACCTGGGTAACACTTTCTGTCAATCTCCGGTGCTGCAATGGAGACGTTAGCCACCCTAGAAACTCCTCATCATAGAAATTACGATTAAGAAGACATATTCTTCTCATGTTCAGGTTCATATTTGTATTGTGTGCCTCAATTGTGACATGTTGATGTGCTTTAATGTTTAAAAAGTGCTTTGTTTTTTCTCATACTGCCTGTGCTGCAGCACCTCTTTTCACTCTCTGTCTGAAACCAGAGCCCAGTCTGCTGTGATTAGTTAACTGGTCGGCTCTGTTGTGATTGGTCAACCGCTTAGAGATGTCCCGCCCCTTAGCCTATAATGGTGTTGTGGGTTGTTGGAGAGAAACTTGGGGATTTTAGCCTTTGCAGACCATTTACATGCATCAAAACGTATATTACACATTACACAACAATACACTACAAGAAAGGGGAAAAAAGCTCAATAGGGCCTCTTTAAAAGAATGTGAGCTATTATGTATTAATCTCGGAAAGCCAGGTGGCCAAATCATACCAGCTTCATATATCTGGAATACACTAGAGTGCAACCGATTCAATCCCAATCAAATCGATTTTCAAGGCCACACATCATAAGCGTCAATCATTTAACCGGCCAGCGCTTAGTGTTTTACGAATAACAGCTGGCCTCTTTATTGCAACTCATATTACACAGCTGATGCCAACACCAACATACATTAAGCGGTATTTCTGTCACTTTGTATTCAGGATAAGGGATAGCCCTGGTTTTCGGAGTGCAGAATGGTACCTGAATGGATTAAATTCAGTTTATGCAAATAACTAACCTTAACACGGGTAATGGAGATTCAGAGGGGAGGAAGACCACAAATGAACACGTGAAAGGGAAATGATGTCTGGCATGTTTTATGAAGGCAGTCCTGTGTTACTCTTGGGGTAAAAGGCAATTTATAAGTGATGTATTACAGCATAAAAAAACGTAGCTTATTCTTCTGGCCTGCTATTTCTTTGAATTTTCTTACTATTCAAAAATCACCGAATGTCAACATTGCCAGACTTTTTTGTGTCTGAGAGTTTAAGATACTTTGGCCTTTCAACCAGCTTTGTAACTTAATTGAATTTGTTCATGACAGTTTCACAACAATTGTGATGTAGCCCTCTTACTTAAAAGAAAGCCTTTGACTTTCTATAACAGATCATTTCTCAGGCTCACCTGGGTACATTCATCCCCAGTGTGATGACAGGGGCATGGACAGGGGTGAAGGGCAGCTCCTGAAGTTGCGCTCCTTCGTCTGGAGCCAAAGGTGACGCGCCCCCTTCCCGCTGGAGGTCCATCTCCAGGTGGGCGATGTTGCTGACACCTGAGCAGGCCTGTACCAAAGTGAGAGGATAAAGATACAGAGGGTAACATGAAAAGAGCAGCAGAAACCACATTTGAACTATATTTAGGGTGGATGGGTTTTTAATACAATTCCTTAAAGAGGCTAGGAAATCTAAAGAGAAGGTGAATGTGGTCCAGCTGGTGTTTAAAGGTTAAACAGTACAGGGAAATGAGTGGACAAAACAACTCCACTGTGGTATAGTCACATGCAGAGTGAATCCAAATTGGAAGCATGGAAATGAATGGACAGTAAAATTGTCTTATGGAGGTTTAAAAGGCAACATGGCATGAGAGAAAGCTATTGGAGTTGTTAGATTTCACCAATTCTCCCTTTTGCGTTTCTGCTTGTGGTCTCAATTTATAAACAAATAACTAATTTTCTCCAGAACATGTTGGCACTGTAGTTTTTAAAATTTGAAAACAGAAGTGAATACTGCATTTGTTTGGCATTATTTTTCGTTGTGAATTAACACACCTGCACTAGGTAGCAGCTCTAAAAGGCAGGACTGTGTATGAAGGGAAATGTGGATCATTGCTGTATTGGTTAAAGAAAAAAACATTATGGCAAAGATAAATGAGAAATATCAGGCTTCGGGTGGATAAGTATTTTGGTTGCAGTGCATGCGTGAAAGGGTTGCATCTTTTTGTTGTCTGAGGATGGTGTATTCTCTGTGAAACATTTCTGTCCCTTCCTGTTATGAGAACTAGCTCAACTGTGGTCATTTTTAATTAAACCTAAGTGCTACTGACAGTCAATTTCTCATTTTGATTTAGGTGAAAGCAAACAGGACGGAATATACAACACCATTGTGACTTTGAGGCATTTTATTTACAATCAGTGACTGAAATGTTTGATTTAGCCTGTTAGCCATGTTTCTTTCCCCTTTAACTGTTCAGGAAAAGAACAAAAAAACTGCTAAAGCCTGTGGATCAATTAAACATTTCTTAATGTTTTGTGGCAAACATTAATCCCCTTTTCTTGTCATTGAGACACGCGGCTAAAGGGGTATTAGCACAGATAATTAGCTAAGGAGTACTAATGGTGTCATTTTCCAGTCAAGTGTTGTTGTTTTTTTGGTCTTTGATGCATGAGCATTGGTTCAGTTGGCCTATCAGAGGACAAGCATGGCTGCGCATTATTAGCCTTTCCATCATACATGCTGGTAATAACCTCAGCCAAAGTCAAGCCGCGACATACGCATCCATGTTCCCCCTTGATCAAACAGCCTGCGGGATAATAACCTTAGAGGATGCAAAGGCATGGTGTAGACCCCTTAACATGTTTAAAGGGCTCAAAGTAATAGCTTTACAGGCGACGGTAACTGAACCTGGTGCCATCAAGCCTACACTGTGTGATGGCAGACAAGAGAGTATCTTTTATAGGCAGGTGTTGAGGTTATGGACAAGGACAAATGGAGGTTCAAACAATAAATTCTGCAATCTGATTTAATGACTCAATATATGCACAAAGACTGCAAGAGAAACTCCCTTGGAGTACCATAACTGAAAACTAATAGCCCGGGGACTAGGGACATAATGCATCACACTTATCCAAGGCTTTATTGTTGACAACAAAGTATTGGACAGCATCAGCTGCCGAGTATGAAACAAGCAATCAAAATTGAAATTCATAAGCAATAAAAACACTCCCATCCTCGACTCAATAGACTAAGGTTTATTTGCAGCTACAGTACAGGCTCACTTGGTCTGGTATGACAAGCAGCGGTACCTTTAAAATTAAGATTTATATAACTTTGTAACTGATACTGAGTCAGATTATGTATGTGTGAAACTGTTACGCCAAATTCTAACCATGTTGCCAATTTCCTGTTGTGGCACTATGGAACATCGCCATTCCTATTAGCTAGCGCTCCAACACATTGTTTGTGGTTACTAAGACCTGGTTGCAGACAGAGGGTGAAAAGAGGTGCTGCAGCACAGGCATAAGAGCAATAAAGAGCTTTTTGAACATTAGATCATGTAAATATGGCACAGTTAAGGCACACAATACAAATATGAACCTGGATATGACCATAATATGTTCTCTTTAAAAAGAGGCAAACAGAAGTCAGAGGTTAATGTCCATTATTTATAGTTATTGTATTTAATTAAAAAAATGTGTATGTCTTTTTCATTTTAGGATATGACATTCAACGTTTTGAATCTTTGGATCTTATAAAACAACTTACCTCAAATTTTACAGCAGCAGCGTTATAGGTAATTGGTGTACTGTATCATAAAAAGAAACAGTGTAGACATACATTTCTACAAAAAAGTGGCATTGGTTCATGTTTAATTATGAAAATCAAAGTCTCCAATAAAGTATGTTACTGCAAAAAGTAAGGACATTAGATCATGTTGATGAGTGTTGCCGTACATACTGCATGTCACTTGTACCTGACATATTTAATGGTATAAACAAGTCCACTGCTTGAAATTAACCACAAATACCAAATTACAGGATTTTCTAAAGATTAGACATACATATACTTTATTTAAAATACATACATTTTTCTGACTGTTCTTCTACAGCACAACCTTGTCAGTTTTTTGAAAAACCAAATTGAATTGTGTCTTTTTTTAGCCATTTGTGCGTCTGATTATATTGTTATCTTCAGTAAGCCTGATCCACATTTCCTGGATTATTCCTGCAATATGATTCATAGCTTAAGCCATATGGATTTGAGCATGAAATATGGAAGAAAACCCATTAAAGCTACTGCTGTCTAGTTAGAATATGAGCAAAGTCCTTCTTAGCTGTGCTGATGCGTAAAAGCAGGTGGAGCGTCCAGGACAGCTCTGAAAAAAGCCTCACAATCGACTGTGAACACAAAATGAAAATGAAGAAAAACTTAATACAGAGAAGCGGATGAAGAAATGTTTAGAAATGTTTAACTCGTCAGATTACTATAACTAAATTACAGTTTATACGTACAACTTGTTTACTGAACAAAGTAATTATCCAAATGTCCAGATATCCTCGCAATTGCACAATGATGGAAACCACGGTCTGTTCATTTTGAATGGTTCCAGTTAAGATTGTTTTGATTATGATAAAGATCCGTCCAATATGTTCAGAAAAATCACAGATAAGTTGGTGTAAGCAAATAGTGAGAAGGACATCTGGGCTACTTTGCTCATGCAACAAATGGATAGATAGAAATCTGTAGTTTGTTATTTTCTCCTGTCTGCGTCATGATTTGCTTGCATGAGTTTTTGTTCTTGTTAGTTTGCATATCCTGTCCTCTTTCCACTGTAGTGTGGAGAGAAAGTAATGTGACACGTGCTCCATCTGTTTGACAACACCTGTAAGCTGTTTGACATCTCCCTGAATCAATCTTTCCCCTATATGTTGGCATTACATATATCATTTTGTCATATTGATTGTCTAATTGTAATTTTATAAGGATCGTTATTCTGCAAACATGACATCCTTTTCTGAAGTTTCTTTCATTTTTTTCATTAAGATTTATTATGGCGGGATTTTCCGTATCTGCTGAAGGGTCTACGGACAGCAGGCGTTGTATGCTGTACGGATTGCAAAACAACCGAAGGGAAATATACTTTGCTATATAAATGAAATTGCCTTGACTTTACTTGACATGGATTGACACATAATAGTAATATAAAGGATGGCAAACACAAAATAAGTACCTTATTGAAAGTGCCCTGTGGGATTTTCTTTTAAACAAACACAAGTTCTGTTTACATTCAGAGTTATTCACCAAAACACATTGCGTGTATCCTTATGTGCTGTAAAGGTGAGTGTGTCTTTGAACTCTACCGAGTGTCTGTTGGCATATCCTTGGGGATTTACAGGCTTATGCTATGTGTTTGAATGCTACCTAAAGATGTGTAAATGCATCTCTGACTCCTTTTCTACTTGTGTGTCTTCCTCAGGGTGTGAGTACAAGGCTAAGTGTGTGTGTGTGTATGTGTATGTGTATGTGTATGTGTATGTGTATGTGTGTGTGTGTGTGTGTGTGTGTGTGTGTGTGTGTGTGTGTGTGTGTGTGTGTGTG